>JAEIFU010001118.1:0-81044 GCA_018904235.1 Lordiphosa stackelbergi | reverse complement strand
AATCCAGAACTTAATAGTGTCCCAGTCCAGGGCAAACAACGGTAAATTCAATTTTACTTCAATAATTTATTCTCCTGTCAGGTAGTTGTAGAGATATCATGGCAGTATTGGCGATTATTATTAATTACGTCTTCAGATCTCGTTTCCTTGTGTTTAAAGGGGAGAACAATATGTGTGCAGCATGACTATAGGCGACTGCCACTGTTTGATGCATATCAAAAAAGCCAAGCATCTCCATGCGATTAAGTGCGTCTTTATGTTTTGATGAGTTGCCATGGTACCTATTACTTCTGCACAGTTTACAGTTAATAAAACAACTTTTAAACATTGGGCCTACATATCCAAGCACAAAGAAACGGTTCATTCTAGCATTGTGACTGAAGAAGAAAAACAAAAATATCCCCGAAAAAAATAAAAAAAATATTCGATATCCGATATATCGCCTCCGAAAAATATTCGATAATTTTTCTTCATTTTGGGCAAAAATATCGATATTTCGATATTCGATACTATTTTCGATACTAGTTTGTTCCTTAGAGTCAATACAAATAATGTCTTTGGAGGCCTTGCTTTACAAGCGTACCGTGGCGGAGCCGTCTAAAACATCATTAGAATCGTGTTTCAGTTCAAGCAGTCCAGAGTTCATATCCTAGAGAGGAAGTAGAGAAGATATAAATTTGTCTAATTTGTTGTTTTTCAGAATTTAAAAAAATCGGTCTTTGCACAGAATTTGGGCTTAAAGTTAGAAAACTTTTCCGAAAGTGAAAGGGGGAGCAATTCTGTTTCTATTATTAAAATAAGAGCCCACATTTTGTTTTTCGTACTTACAACGAGAAATTGTAGAAAATCGTTTTAGTTTAATTACATTGTTTTTAGGATTAAGTACGATATAGATTAACACAGCTTATGCGGATTATGTTAACTCAAATCTGTTCGTTGAATTCCTATTTGGTTCTTGTACTTTGCAAAAGGAGTATTGGGAGATTTCTGACCTACGATTATAGATTTTGGTATTTGGCCACGATTTACTCCAAGAACATTTTTACTTTTTTTGTACTTTGTTTTAAACTCTTCCAAATGGTACAACAATTTTTGTCCAGAATTTTACAAAATTTCAAAATTTGACTAGACTCCAAAGAACCGATCGGTTAGAAAACGGATCTTAATGAGAAGAACGTTTTGTTTTCAAAGCTAACCCTCCTTAACCAGGGTTCTAAATCGCTGTTGGCTCGCAGCTCTCAGAAGAACTGAGAGCCTCTACCTGAGGCGAGTGCAGCAAACAGCTCACAGCTCATCAGAGAAAGGTTTAGCCACAGCTCCGGCTAAGCTGAGCCATATATCGAAGACCATAAGCCCAATCGACAGTTTTAACCTCAGGGTTCTATAAACTGAGCCACAGCTTTCGGCTTTCGACAAAAAGGAAAGGAAAAAAAATGAGAGTCATTAAAAACAAAAATAAAATAGAAGAATTTCGGACCAAACCTCCATTCTATGGCACCAGCAAAAAATACCCTCTTTTGACGATGGTTCAGGCAGCTATAATTTTTTCGAAATTTGGCCGAAGGTTAGATTATTTAAGGTATAATAATAGGGCTGGTGTGAGAAGTTAAAAAAAAAAAAAGTTTTATAAAAATTTGAGAGGTTAGGTGGTATAAGAAGTACGGTTTGAAAAAAAAAAAAAAGGTAAAAAAAAGTGAGGAGAGTAAAAAAAAAAAAAAGTTAAAAGAATTGAGAGGAGAAAATTCGCGGTCAAATCTAACGATCGATCGGAATTATGTATCCTTAAAAAAATGGAACTGTTTTATTGTACATTCAATATAAGTAAGGATTCTTGTGGGTTGGGTCATGTGGTCTCGTGCGTGATTAAGAAGTCAGTGTCGTGTCCTGCCAAATACAATCCAAACTGCTGCCATCGCTAGTTCGATCTATTGCAAGCAATTTGTTTCTCCATTGAAGGACCATTTTTGCAGCCTAAGGATAACTAACCATTGACCTTATCCCGGCCAAGGCTGAGGAAAGCCAGGAGGGGGAGTAAGCCGAAAAAAACAAAACGGCAAAAAAATGCTAACAAAAGCAGCAGCAAAAAGCATTAATTTTAATTTCTGCCCAATTCTGCTTTTGTAACGATGTGAAAATCTCTTAAGTACTCTTGTCATTGACACTCAAACCCCGGGCCAAACGGGGGGTCGGTCTCCGTCTATGTGTGTGTGTGTGTGTGTGTGGGCTTAACCTCAGTTAAGCTGTCGCTCGTCTCCCCTGGACTATGGACTGGCGGATGTGACACAATCTCATCAACAGATCAGAGATTTGCGCTCGTCCTCGTCTCGTCTCGTCGCGCACTGATGACATCTGTGGTATTTTCAACGTGCGACGTGACCGGCATAACGGCAAATGGCCAAGTGGAGCAGCGCTGCTGTTGTTGTACTTTTCGACTGACATTTGACACGCGCCGTGTGGCCGAAATTTTTGTCCAGGCTTTTTAGTATGGAGGTCAACTATACGTTCGACTGTTGCAATATTAATTTTTTTGTTTTTTTCTGGACACGTCACACATGTGAAGCCGGCAGAGGAGCGGGACCGGGACCGGGAGCTGGAGCTGGCTTGCCCTTCACTTGATTCAATGGAAATTGCCCCAATTAACGCAAAACACACAACAACTCAATTTATCACGCACAACTAAAGTGATTTGTTGCCAATGCCAACGGACTCTAGGACCGGGCACAAGTCAAGGTGGGACCCGGGCTGAGGCCCAGGGTAGGAAATTGTTTAATCAATTCATCAGTCAGTTTTGGTGGTGTGTGATGGCGTTGGTCCTGGCAATAACAGACAGGATATTAACTTACAAAATTTCAAACCTCCAAACTGGCAACAGACAAAAAGTCGCGACCAAAAAACGTTGTTTGAGTAATTACCGCACACATTCACATGATACCACACGAGGAGGTGCCATGTCACGACATTAGTGCCCCAGCCCCCCGTTGTCCCCCACCGCCATGTTATTGCCTTGACTTTTACAAGCAAACAATTTGTCAAATGCAAATACAAATAACCCCAATTGGACACCAGGACACCCGGACGCGCAGTCTCGACCATGTCGTGCGGTGCTGTCCTGGCCTGGCCTTGCCAATTGAAAAACGATTCGAAATCAATCACAGCCGGCACCACGGGGAAGGAGTTGCAACCGCAAAGGCCTCCTTCCCCCGGCCAACGGGATGCCCGCACTCGGAGGCAGGCGGCAGAGTAGTAAGAGAGATCCATTAATAATTCTTGTGGCATGTTTTATGGCCAGGCCAAAAAACCCTTCAGCCTTCAGTGAACCTACCAACCCCCACCCCCTGCACAGTCCATCAACATGCAAGAGAACAACGTGACTTTCGACTGTTGACCGCGTGCCAGGACGTTGACCATTTATTGGCATGTTTGCCAATTGTGATGCTGATGCTTATGCTGATACCCCCCCTCAAGGTCGTGTGGGCGGGGTTTATCGCGAACTCGCGCAGCAGGCAAATTGATGACCAGTCATCAATTTCACTCGTTTAGACCAGTGCAGACCAGACCGGGGAAGCGTCCTCCATTTGTCAACGCCCTGCGATAGCCAGTCTGGTCAACTGGGTGTGACTACTCGTTGTGTTCACTCAATTAAACATGGCCCTGGTATCTCTGGACGTATGCTAATTGATGTGAAGCACATGCATGTGGTCAGTCGATTGAGTGTTGGCCCGCTTGCTTTCGGAGTATCACCGTCCCCCCGGAGCAAGTGCAATATCTGTATCCCTGGGAATACTTAATGTACAAAAAAATAGATGTGAAAAAATGTCATGGAAAAGATGCAATCCCCCTGATAAAAATCAAATCAAATTATATCAGCTGTGATTTTTTGTGCTGCTCTTGCTTTGTTCAAATATATTGAGGAACTGCCTCATAAGCTTGCAAGTTAAATACAGAAACCCGAATAGGTTCAACACATCCCAAAAAGTAAAATTGCTAACATGTCGGTCAATAAACTAGTAAATATTTATTAACTTCTTTCTCGAAAACATCAGAATTCTAAAAAATTTTTTTTTTGGCTCAAGCTGAATACATTCATAACACTAGTTTACAGCCAAAAAGTCCCATTTCTAAAAATTTTGTTTGGTGTAGTTTGGAAGGTGATCTCAAAAATCGATTTCAAAAATTTTTTTTGAAATATGAATTTTTCACTTTTTCGGTAGGTGCTCTTATATTTTAAGCCATATCTGACTTCATAATTGTAGAAACCTGAACGGTTATAACTTTGTATTAAACAAAATATGATACAAGGGGGAAGTTCGCATATGTTGCGGTCTATCTTAACTTATACATTTGTATCTAGGACATGGACAATTACATATTGTAGACAATACTAAAAAAACAGGGGTTTGTGCGAAAATTTAATACAAACAATTTCGAAATAAGATTTGGTTAAAAAAATTTATAAAAATAAAAGATCCTGACCATATATCAATAAAACAAAAAATTACAAAAAAAAGAGGGTTTCGGAATGTAGAGGTATACATAGTTAGGTATGTTACCAAGGACAATTAGGATATAGTAACAAAGAAATTGAATTACGGGAAGGGAAGGAGTTAGACAAACAACAATTACCATAATCATTTTAGGGAGAAAAATTTGTTTTCCAAAAAAAATAAAAAAAAAAAAAATAAAAATATAAAACCCGGACTAGCCGGTCATACCTTTAAAAATCCCTCGTGAACGCTTTCTATTACGGGGGGAACGAAGAAGGGTAACACAAAATTTATTATTTTTAATCAAAAGGATATATATACAAGATATACGTACTAAAAAAAAAAAATACAAAGAATCAAAAAACTGCAAAGTCAATCGATGACTTACTCGACAAATATCGGACCACAACAAAAAAAAATTTAACAACTAATTTGAAAACTCAAATAGGTACGGACTTCCTTCCCCTTTTTTGTTTCTCTTTTTTTTCTTTTTAGATTCCTTCGCTACGTTCGCGTTTACGTTTAATAGAAATTAGAATTAGAAATTATTTGGCAGACAAACGTTTCTAACTAATACACTAGGCCCTTCGTGTGGGGCGCTCTAGCGCGGTCTTTTTTCTGGGTGTCCCGTCTTACCGTTCCCTCTGTCATCTTCAATAACTCCCAAGTGAACGGGTGTTGGGTGACCGGCAAGAAAAAGGGAGGAAAGTAGATAAAAAGTCACATTTTACGGAAGAAATATTTAATAATAAGTTTTCAAAGCTTCTTTTTTTTTAAAAATTAAGGGTTATAATTTTTTTTTTTTTTTTGGTTTTTTCTTCATATTCTTTTTTTCAAAATGGCCCCAATTAGGGTCGCAGAATTGTCAAACTGTCTCCCCAACAAACTGAAGCTCACAAGTCATATCCCCCTCCACACCATTACTCCGCCTGAACAAGTATGATGACATTTTAAGAAACAATCCTTCCTTCGATGGTAGTCCGCTCCATTCAAGTTGAACTTCTCGGAAAGACGACTGTGATTCACTCCTTGTTCTACAGTATCGGCTCTCGAGCGGATCCGAAGCCGTGCAGCTTTACGCACATTATTAAAAGGTGTTTTTTTTTCAGTCTTTCCAAATGTTTGGCACTCCAAATAGTGCGTTTTACAGTTGCCAGACTTGCAATAACATCGCATTCTTCTCTGATTTTGGCAGCAGAACGTTGAGAGTTTGAAGCTGTTTTGATGATATGTGGTGGAAGCTGATTCCATGGTTTGATTTATTTCGAATAAAGTTACCAACTGAATTAAGAATTTCGAATACAGAAAACTGAAACCAACTTGAGGGTATGGGTATGAAAATGTGTCTTTCTCTCCTGTTATATGGCAATACGATATATTCATCAAAAAAGTTTTTCTCACTAGAACTACATTTTTGGACCGATCGTTCCTATGGCAGCTATATGCTATAGTCATCCGATTTAAATCAAACTTGACAAAATTGTGTGGTAGTATATAATATAGATCTGTACAACGTGGGAGCGATAGCATTGAAAACAAAAAAGTTTTCTTACTAAGACTTTTTTTTCAGACCTATCTTTTGTATGGCAGCTATACTATATAGTTGCCCGATTTTCATAAAACTTGCTGAAATTATGTGAAAGCATAGAAAACTTATAAATACGGGGGTTGGGAGCGATAGCATTGAAAACAAAAAAGTTTTTCTCACTAAGACTTTTTTCAGACCTATCTTTTGTATGGCAGCTATACTATATAGTTGCCCGATTTGCATAAAACTTGCTGAAATTATGTGAAAGCATAGAAAACTTATAAATACGGGGGTTGGGAGCGATAGCATTGAAAACAAAAAAGTTTTTCTCACTAAAACTACTTTTTCAACCGATCGTTCCTATGGCAGCTATATGCTATAGTCATCCGATCCGGCCGGTTCCGACAAATGTGCAGCGTATTTATACCAAAAGACTTCGTGCAAAGTTTGGTTGAGATAGCTTTAAAACTGACGGAGGAGATAGCATAGAAACAGACGGACAGACGTAGCCGCGTTTGGCAAATCACAAACTAAAGTCAGTGCCCCTGAACCTATTCAGTTGAGCCATAATAATAGAGAATTTTTGCTTGTGTTTTTGGGTTTAAAAAAAATTAATCAAAAAACTTACTAGGTTCTTTCATTTTTTACGGGTTATACATAAAAAAATATTTTATTGACATCGATGAGTTGATAGAAGAGATATAGCAATTTTAGTTTTTGGATATGTTGAACCTATTTGCTTAAGCAGGAGTGCATATTCTTGATCAGCAAAGTCTATTGAGCAATCTGTCCGAGTCTGTATGTAAAACTGTTCATGAATCGTACCAAACTAAAAATTTATCTCATCTGAGTATAGCGCTACTTTAAGTACAAATGACTTTTAGCTTACATGAATAAGTCTAGATCATTTTGAGCTCTAAAAGTTCTTAAAAAAAATCCCGAATCTTGCTTAACATATCCCAAACGTTCTTGAAATCAAGAATTGAGGGGTTTTTAAAAGCGCTTTTAAATCAAGAAGTTCCGTACTTAAATCAAGAATTTTCTGGCTTATTAAAGTTTTGAAACTGAAAATTCTTGATTTAAGTACGAAAATTCTTCATTTATGTTTCAGGTCATATAACAGCTCGGTTGAAGAAGCATTTTTTAAAGAATTTTTAAGAATTAGAAGTTGGAGGCTGAGTTCTAAAATTTCAAGTGCATTAAAAATTCGGCACAGACGTAGTTAGCTTAGTATACAGGCTTTTATTATTTTTTTATTGATCGCTTAATTTTAGCATTTCTCCAAATTTTCAAAATATTTGATTTTGGGTTTGAAATTATTTTCGAAATTTCGAAAACTGGGAGATCACTTTGCAACATTTTGTAGGAGTGTAATAGTAGTTTGGAGTTGAATTTTATACCAGGTACTCGTGGAGCAAACATCAAATCCAAATCTGTTATATTTGTTTCTTTTTAACTGCTATTCTTAAGAGAGCTGTCGATGAGAAATAAATTATTTCCTAGCTTTACCCTGTAGTACGGCGTACCGGTACTGGATCTAACGAATCGTCTAACGAATCGTTACTACCAGGTACCAGCCTAACCACCAGCCATGTTATTTGCCTAACGAATTTTCAATGGGAATGTCCGCAAAACGTACCGTCGGTGCGACTCTGCATTACCAGTCGTTAGTGTAGTGATGGGTCGGTATACGCTGCATCACCAGTCGTCAGTGTAGTGATTGGAGCACACTCGCTGACGACAGGTGATGTATCAATACACTAACGACTGGTAATGCAGAGTCGCACCGTTCGTTAGATCCAGCCGTACTACAGGGTAATTCAAAATCTTGTAAGCTTTTAGGGACATGTTTCTCTAAAAGACGTTTCCCATTGCACTGTTCAGCAGTTCGGACGGCATGTTTCTTCAAATTTGTTTCCATTAATAGATTTACTGCAAGAAAAAATGTATGTTCAAAATATTATCCTGTTAATAATATGTAATTCAATGCCCATTCAAACGTCAAAATACCGAAAGCGAATGAAATCACCTGTGATGACATCCAAGTGCAAAGCGAAACATCGGCATCTTAGGCGTACAGATCTACAGAGGATTCAGAATTCAAGCAAACGCTGGGTGGTATAACACATAGTTTAAAGTTTGAAAATCCAAGACAGGAATTAACTTAAAAAGCAAAAGAGTTGGGAAAAGACTTCAAATGATCTTCGAACGCGAGATCAACAAAAGATAGCATTTTGGAATGGGGGTGGGGAGGAATGGCCTTGAAGTCGAAAATCTATACATTTTATTTTGGGGTCTTTTAACGTTTCATTTATTGTTTTCTTATTAACTTAACTATTTCTTTTACAAAATGAAGTCAAGTTTATTCGATTTTTTCTCTGTTTATCTACGAATTTGCCACCTTTAATTCCGATATTCGAACCCAAAGCGGCTCCAAAAACTGCAATATATTGGAGGGCTTTAAAGAATATGTGGAGCGTCTCAATTATACTGAAGAAATCGAGAAGTTATAGCCATTGGCTGAATCTTAAGCGAGCTCATCGAACCAGGAATTGCGAGCATCATCGGATCATGTACAGCACAGAAAAAGATAAGTTGGTAGTAAGTAAATTTATAAAAATTTTACCTCAAAATTGCTGGGGAAATGAACCGAACCCTTGTTTTTGCGTTTTTTGAATAGGCATTTTTCGATTTTATATTCGGCCAAGCTGACAATAATCAACATGAAATCTAGGTCGTTCCTGCAATTTGATTGGATTATGGTTTAGTGTGACAAAAGTAGAATCAGAATCAAAATCACTTGCAAGAATACCCCTATTATAAGTGTATGCTGCATTTGCTTAATAAAGTTATATCATAATAAGAGATCCTCGTCTACTTTTAATGACATCATGGCAGGCTTAAAAGCTATTTTACTTATACAAGTAAATAGAAAATTGACCAAAAATATATTTGGTTTTGTAAGAACACTGATTTCACACAGTTCCTTTTTGTTGACTGTAAGTTTTTCCAACAAATCCGCAAATCTCAAAAAAAGTTGAATGAAGTTTTTTATCACAGAGCTCTAAGCTCGCTCTTAAGGAACTTAATCTGAATTTATCATTTCTAATTCAAGTCTTTGCCTGAACCGCTTTACCCCATTTCATGTGGCTGTTCCACTTGATTTGCCGTTGGGTTAGCCTGTAAACTGCATTTGGTGCTCGTTTCGAGTGCTAAAAAACTAAGCACATTTTCCAGTGGCAACCGCCACAAAGACACAAGCATCATTCAAACGCAAAAAGGCAAACCGCAATTTTCCAAACACTCACGAATGCCACCCCCTCCATACGCCTCCCAGCCCACCATCCTGTTATGAATTCGAAAATTTTGAAGCGATCACAACATAAGCCACAACCACATAA
Organism: Lordiphosa stackelbergi; assembly: GCA_018904235.1. NCBI lineage: Eukaryota > Metazoa > Arthropoda > Insecta > Diptera > Drosophilidae > Lordiphosa > Lordiphosa stackelbergi. The sequence goes on along the minus strand of JAEIFU010001118.1, from coordinate 71,631 downwards.
TAGAGTTTTATTTAGCAGCGAGTGGTTGAGTTACTGGGGAGTGGGGAGGGGGCAGCGGGAAGCGGGAAGCGCCAGCAGACAACAGGATTAAAAAGCGCTCGAAAAATTGGCAACATGTTTAATAATTATATTTTGTGAATGTGCACACACAGACAAGGACATGGCGGAAGACAAGGCAAATATGTTTTTTGACAAAACACAGGAGCACACATGTCGAATCCTTCCCCGCCTCCCCTCAACGGGCTTCTTTAGCCGTTTTGTGCGAGGCAAATGGCATAAAACAACCACAGCGCCGCAACATTTGACGACTGCGGCCCCGTCTCTGTCTGGCTGACGCACTGACTGACAAGCGCCTTATCATTAAGGTAAGCAGCAGCCGGAGCCGTAGCCGTAGCCGTAGCAGGAGCCGGAGCGGCAGCAGTTGTCATCATCATCATCAGCTCTTGATGCTGAAGCGTCAACAACCTCGACTCGAAAATTCGTTGTCTGTCACAGACGTTGCCAACAAGAGGCAACCAACACAAAAAAAATACAACACACACACACACCGGAAAAAAAGGCAACGCACACCTGACAAACGCACACCAACACATACAGACAAGGACACAAGGGGCACATATGCAAAAAAGGTAGCAGCACATGTGTCTCCCTATCTGTGTGTGTGTGTGTGTGTGTGATGACTGATGAGCGACATGTGGCACTGCCACCGCATCCTCCCCCGCTCTCCCGCTCTTTTATATTGGCCATGAGGGTGTTGTTATCGAAAAGCCAGCAAACGGCCAGCGGCAGACAATGAAAATGACGCGCTAAAAGCAACCCACCCACCAGGCTGATGCGTTGCCTGCCCACCGATTCCAACTTTGATTGACCGAAAAGTAAACACAAACGGACCAAAACCAAAAAGCCAAAAGGCGACAACCAAAAAGTCTGGAAATAACAAAAACAAAGATTCTAAATTAAAAATAGAATCATTGCTGTCCAGTCCCTGGGCAAGTGCATTATGTGGTACTCCAATCTTAATGGCATTTTATCTGTTAGCAAGACAACAAGCTTACTTAGTTAAATTCTGTACAACTCTCTCATCTTTTCTAAGTCCAAACAATCATACACTAACGAAGTTTTTTAGTCCGACCCTATTGACCATATATATATTCCTGATAAGGAAATCGCACATTGACTCTCTTTGATTATGATTTTTTAAGAAATATAAACAAAAGCAAAAATAAAGTTTTAATACACTTGAAAAAGCTTGTTTCAATGGTTAGCGATTTCGACTAAGCTTCGCAGATCAGCTTAAAAACACATAATATTAACCATGGCCGAGATTAAGAGCGCTAATATTAAGAACAAAACAGTTTTTCTCACTAAAACCCATTTTCCGACCGATCATTTTTGTGGCAGCTACAAGAAGTAGTCATCCGATCCGTTCGGTTTCGGCATGTTAGCAGCATTTAGTCAAAAGAAGACTCTGTCCGTCCGTCAAACAGATCTCAGAGATGGTGTTATTTTAAATTTTTCCACGCCCCTATTATTTTACCTTCTAAAGATTGTATTAGCAGTAATAAGCATTATTTATCGGTTTTGCGGAAAAAAATAAAAATTGATAAACGGTTCTAGAGTTAAGAGCAAAATTAAAGCAAAAATTTGAAAAATTATTTTTCTATCTAATTTACAAATTTGTATTCTAAAGTCATAATTTAAGGATAGAGACCGGTTGAGGCGAGGAGACCGAAGCTTTAATATAAAAATTGTAAAACGAGAGCGTAAGTTAAAGTCGGCTCTAAACCGACTTCGATATACACCGTTACTCATAAAAAACATGTTTAACGTGTTCCCGCGTTCTTAGGTGACCATCCGAAAAGTATGCAACATTTTTTAAGGGTGGGGTGGGGTGTTCCTCTTTTTGCTTAAAACTTGTGAACCGTTCATCCGATTTTTATCATTTCTTCGGCAAATCGATTTATTTTGCTAATTACTAACTATCTCAGGTACGAATCCTCTGTCTTTAAAACTGTGGGAGATATAACATTTTTCCAAATTGCGGGGGCGGGAGGGGCGTGGCCAAAATTTAAACAAACTTGATCTGCGTGCAGATAAAAGAAGCATTTGTCCCATACATGTCAAACCTCTATCTCTTACCATCTTTCGAGATCTTAAAAATAAACCGACTCGGCTGTTGATGCTGATCAAGAGTATATATACTTTATATGGTCGGAAATGATTCCTTCTGCCTGTTACATACATTTGCACGACTTTAGTATACCCTTTTTACTCTACGAGTAACGGGTATAATTATTTCATGTCGTATTACAGTGGTGGACAAAAGTATTTTTGACTAAAAAAATTCATAAATAATCCATTATATCTTTTAAACAAAAAATCAAATCAAAAATACAATTGATCCATCAGAGATATAGATTTTCTAAATCCAGATTCGAGTTTAGCGTGAAAATCTTGTCTAGAACCAATAAATTTTTTACCATTTTAGTTTCTGTGCAGCGAATAAATTAATTTTAAATTCTTGTCAAAATACTTATGTCCCTCCCAATTGCACATTAGGATTTATATTTTCTAACCTATGCAACTGATTGTGTACTACTAATGTTTTATTGAAAGCTTATTATACAAATATCAATAAAATTCAAATTTTTAGATTTTTGTTTAAAAGATATAATGGATTATTTATGAATTATTTTTAGTCCAAATACTTTTGTCCACCACTGTAAGTAACTCGATCAATTCCTTATTACATTGTATCAATAGTTTTGTCAAGTTTAACAACTCTAAGTTTGATTTTTGTCTATGAGTTTTTTAATAAATGAGCCACTATGCGACAAGCCGAGTCTGTTGGGATTTTTTACATATCAAGTGACGTTGTTGTGAGTTGTTTAGAAACTTTCACGGCTTGAAATCGACTACTGAAAGCCAAGCGGATCAAAATCGTCAAATAATTAGTGGGGGTTGTGATCATAGTTTTGTTTTCGAACATAACTTCGCCAAAAATCAATATTTTTCGTTCTGTAAATTTTGTATTTTAGGTAAAAGATGCACAAAACTTTCCTCATCACTAGTTTTAAAAATAAAATTTTGGTTTTTTTATTTCATATTGAAAAAAAAGTGATTTTTTGACATTTCGAAAATTTGTGGGGGTTGTGAGCCACCCATCTAAAAGTTCAAAATTCGTGTTTTTAAGCCATTATTCTTTATTAAATGAAAAAATGAACAATTTTTCTCATATTCTGAATTAAGAAATATCAATGAAGAGTGAAAATTGATTGACGGCATCAGGCTTGTTTTCTTTTATATACGAGCACTTTTTGCTTGTGGCTGTTCTTTTGTTTGCCTTTTTCAATGTTTTTTTTACTTCTTTGGAGAGTTTTTCCTCTGTTTTATTGCGCGTCATTGCAATATTCTCTTTGAAAGTCAAAACCGACTTTTTTTCAAAGTGGCTCACAACCCCCCATATCTCACTTTTTTTTGGTGACGTCACATAACCAAAAAGAAATTGTTACAAAAAAAAACATATTTCTATCAAAAAGGCAATTGACCAAAGATATTTCCCTCATACTTACTTTTGTCATTACGAAAAAATTTTGTATAATATTCACAAGTCAAAAATGAAAAAAAAAACTTTTTTTTTAAAAAAAAAGTCGAGTTCTGGTTCACGAACTTAAAGAAGGTGTAGACTGATAGGTTGCTTGCCAAAAGTTAGGTAATAAGAAGGGAGACACATGACATAAACAAAAAGTTTAAATTTATTTTTTTTGTGGCCAATATTCGAGTGGCTCACAACCCCCAGCGGCTCAGAACCCCCCATTCTCCCCTACAATTTTCTTTTGACCTGATCAAGTACCTCCTTCCTTTTTTTTTTTTTTTTTTAATCTCTGATTTGGCCATATTAACATTAAATGAGATTAAGCTACATTTTTTCCTTCTTCTAATAGCAGGCTTGATTCCTAGAATCTAAGAAATCAAATTCAAAAAATAGTCGGAGCTCTTTTTTCCAAAGAGTTGACAATTACTGAGCTATCTCGTTCTCCTTTTGCTTTTTCCAACCTTAATTTTGGATGCCTACCAGCCATAGAAATACTCATAGTCATTTTCTATTTCAACCCAATCTCAATTAAAATGTAAAAAGTTAACGCTTGAGTATTATGTGAGTTGACCCCCAAAGGATAATACAATCACGACTTGGCTTATTACAATTTTGGGTGGATTGGTTGGATTAAGGTTGATGTTCTTAGTTTTTTACAACAACTCTGCCTTTCAAAGTATTTTCGTAATATTTGAAAGCTAATTGCTGATTTTGCTCACCATTCGCCAGTAACTCAATACCTAGCTAAAGTGAACCGAACCGAATCATTTTTTTTCGGTTTTGGTTCGGTTCAAAATTTTTGAAAACACACCGGTTCGGTTTTACGGTTCGGTTCACAAGCACAAAAAGCGGTTCGGTTCCGTTTAAAACCGGTTCGGTTCAGAACCGGTTTGCATCCCTGCTTTGCAACCATTTTGGAAAAAAGTGCTTCCGAGATAATCGCATTTAAAGTTTCGACAACTGTTTTCGATGATATGAACATTATTTTGATAGATTTCAAACATTGATTTGGGTAGTTAGCTTTCACCAAAACAAAAAGTGTTCTAAAATCGGTCAAATAGTTCTCAAGAAATTAGGTTCAAAGTGCGTCAAGAAATGGAAAAAATACAATCTCCATAAATTTCCAAGCAAAATTTTTTTTTTTTGAAATTGCGATAATTTTTGTAACTTGTTTTAAAGTTTTTAACTAATAATAAGAAAAAACATGGAATTTAAAAATATACGAGGGGTCGTACCCTTAAATTGATTAACAAAGTCGGAAATTTTCTTTATTTTTCATTAACCGCTCCTTGTAGATATTAAAGCAAACAATTTAAATTCTTATTCTGATATGCATAATGCTAGTGACGACGATGACTTGTAAAAAAGCAGGTGCATTGTTGTTGCAGCTTTCTCATATTTAAATAGGGAGAGGTTGATCGGGGTTCGAACCCGTGAAATTTTTGATTTCGGGTTCGTGATCGGGAAGGTCTGAATCTAGGTTTAGGTTAAAAATGAGGTTGAGAAAAACTTTGTCCTTCTCCAACTCAAAAAATTTTTTTTTGTAAAATTGAAAAACCTTAAACCTTATATATTTAAAACAAGGTCGGGCCAATTTAATGATATCTGATGTGCTGGATTCGGGCAAAAGGATAGCAGAATACCCTTTAAAATAAGTTTTAATGGTCCAAAAATACCGCAAAATTTTCACATTTTCATTTTGGGTTTCAATTTGCCTGCGTGATTGGCATGACTGGCGTGATAACATGTGACAACGCCAAAAAATGCTCAGTAAGGTTTGCTATTTCACCATGAATAGACTAACAAATGAACAGCGCCTGCAATTCATTGAATTTTATTTAATGTGTTTCCCAAACGACATGCATTTTATGGTCGTCATAATTGACCTCCCTAAGCTATTTCAAGCTATTGTTACCAAATTTCGCACTAGTCTTACTATATTGGACATTAATCAAGCGTGTGCTCAGAGTGCGTACCGAAGGAAAATATTGCTGCTGAATGCCAATTTGTTGCCGCTCTCAACCATTTGTGTTTGTGTTATTCTACCACCTGAAAAATTGTATAGTACAAAATACAGCTGGTGCAAGAACTAAGGCCGGGTGACCCTCCACAACGCCGTTTGTTTGCTGAATGGGCCTTAGACAAGTGTCAAAGCTCATTTTTGGCTCCAATGCACCCTGAAAAATACACTGGTTGTTTTAAAAATAACGAAATAGCAAACAACAAGTCAATGGAGCAAATGTTCCTTCTCCAGTTCGGTTTTTGGTTCGGACTTCCCGAAAATTCTGTAGACTCTGACTCCGAACCGGTTTTCAGGCCTGATCATAAATTTGACCATAAGTCGCAAAATGCAATGTTAATTTTCGAAATATATAAATACACTGATCGTATAAAATGATATTTTCCATTTTTCTTTTGTAAGAATATGAAGCAAAATGATATCTAACATGTGAAACGGATGGGTTTTGGCAAAAATTCCTTGCTTTTACACAAAACTCGTACATTTCTTCACCACATACCCCAGTCGTACCCTGTCAAAGTACAAAAATAAACAGCAACATACCAAACAAACAAACAAAAAAAAAGGACGGAAACTATGTGATGAGTACGAGTTTTCACTACAGAAAACTGTCAGTTAATGGTTCTTACCCAACGCCCCATTCTCCTGCCATAACGAACTTTAAAGAGAATGCCTTGGGGTGGTGGGCGGAGGCGGGAATGGCAACGGTTCAACACTCAAAATTCCACACATGTTTCCTTTGGTCAACGTTTGTTTTCGGCAACATTAAAAACGGCCATCATTTGCTCTCTGGGAGCAATCAGGGGAATGTCCAACAACTGGTGACCCCGTTGGCCCGTCCCCCTTCATCATCCAAAAAAGACATAACATACTGTTTGCCGCCATTTCGGTTGCTTATTTGTTTTAGTTGTCTATTTGTGCGTCTTTATTGGCAATAAATCAGAATTTATTTGCAACAACAAACGAATTAAAATGTTCAATAAATATTTTGAGAGTCGCCCAGGCCAGCGCAGGAAAGCAGGCAACGTTTATTGCATTTGACAGTAGTGTGCGTGTGTGGATGGATATTCACTTTGAACGTGGCTACGTGATGAGCATTTTTGTTACGCTCTTAACCACTCCGCTCCAAGTAAAAAACCCATGAGGAGAGAAATCTATTAAAAAATTATAGGTTAATGCCCATAGATTTATGGAGAGCAAAAGCTGCGCGAAAACAAATTGTCCACACGTGAGACAATCAAAGGGGCATAAACAATGTGGCAAAGGAGAGCTCGCACCATCGATGATTTGCTAGAGAAACATGTTCCGACATTTGGCCGACATTAACGTATGCGTCCCCAGAGTGCCATCAATAAGGCAGGCAAAACGGAAAAAAGGTCGAAGACGGCGACGACGACGACAAAATGCGAAAATTCCATTATGCAGTTTACGCGTCGCCCTGCAAATGACTGAGTGAGTGAGCGAGCAAGCGAATGAGTTTCGCCCATCTCCCGGGCAGCCAAATGCAAATTCAGATTACGAGTATTTTTGCAACTTTATTGTATCGACATTTGCCCGCAGCTCTGTCAGTGCTTGGGGAATGGGTGAAGCGTGGGTTTGGGGGGAGGGGTTGCCGGCTGAAAAATTGCCCATTCATAAGTCACAAAATGAAGTAAAAAGCTGCGCTGGGCAGGGAAAGTAATCGAATGTGTGATACCTGTTGGTTATTTAAAATTCAAATTTCAGCGTCACTTGTTCTACTTGAGGATTTTTCTGTTTTTTGTTATGAATCTTCTGGTTATTTTGATTCGTCTTGTAGGTTCTTCTATCGTCACCTTAAATTGTTTCTTATGGATATATTTAAGCATTGCTTAATTCCACTCTTCTCTGTTTTTATCAGCTTCTTGTGTCTCAGAATGTACTATTATTTTTGGTTTTTCATATTCCCTCCCGTTTCTTCAGGCTTTATTTTAGCTTTAAGTATGAATTTTAGGATATTCTACTGATATTTATAAGTCTGTGTTCTTCTTCATTCCCTACTTCTTCTCGTTTCTTAATCTTGCATTGCTCTTCTACCTTCCTTACTTGGATTCTCCTACCTCTATTAAGGATTTTTGTCTTCTTGTTTCTATTTCTGTCTTCTATTGACTGTTCAGCAGTTGGCTCTAATTAATAACCGCCGTAATTTATTTCTCTTACCGTCTTTTCTAGCTTCTTCACATCTCTTCCAATCCTCTTCTTCTTTACCCATCTTCTCGCTAATCCTTCTGCCTATTTTAAGCATCATCTTCTTCTTGCTGTTCCGTTTTATGTTTTAAACCGCCCTGGCATTCTTTTGTTCTGTTCCCTTAATATTCTTTCTTGATTCTGCCTCTCTTTGATTTCTTCTTTCTCTTCTGCTTCTTATATTCTCTTCCCTTCTATTTTTCTCTTTTATATTTACCAAATTGACAAGCTTGTTGGGTGTAGCGACTAATGAAGCACCGGGCTGGTTCCGGCTCAAAATATCGTCGGCAAGGGTGGGTCTCTGTACATTTGATCACCGTGCTACCTGCTCGCGGACTATATAGATAAAGTTATTAGAAATTCGCGTGCTAAAGTGGCTTTGTGATTTAATATTAGATAGACGAGGATAGAAATTGAGAAAAAGAAAAATATGGACGGATAATCACATGGCTTCTGCAAGTTGGCTGCAAAGATGTTGTTGCAGCTGCTGGAGCGTCTGTGTGTTTGTTAATGCTTGTCCAGGTGTCAGGAACCTTACTCCCACCTTTATACCCTTGCAAAGGGTATTATAATTTTGCCCAGAAGTTTGCAACGCATAGAAATATTCATTTCCGACCCTATAAACTATATATATTCTTGATCAGGGTGACGAGCTGAGTCGATTGAGCTTTGTCCGTCCGTCTGTCCGTCTGTCCGTCTGTCCGTCTGTCTGTCCGTCTGTCCGTCTGTCTGTCTGTTTCTACGCAAACTAGTCTCTCAGTTTTAAAGCTATCGAGCTGAAACTTTGCACAGAGTCTTCTTTTTACTGCACACTGCTAATATGTCGGAACCGACCGGATCGGATGACTATATCTTATAGCTGCCATAGGAACTATCGGTTGAAAAGTGGGTCTTTGTGAGAAAAACTTTTTTGTTTTTAATGTTAACGTGTCTCACTTCAGCGATTATTAATATTATACGCTTTTACACAGATTTGGAAGTTTATGTCAAAATCGGATGACTACATCTTATAGCTGCCATAGGAACCATCGGTCGAAAAAAGGGTTTTAATGAGAAAAATTTGTTTGTTTTTTAATGTTAAAGTGTCTCACTTCAGCGATTATTAATATTATACGCTTTCCCATAGATTTTGAAGTTTTTGTCCAAATCAGATGACTATATACTATATATATGACTATATAAATAGGAACTATCGGTCGAAAAGTGGGTTTTTATGAAAAAATTTTTTTTTTTTAATGTTAACGTGTCTCACTTCAGCGATTTTAAATATTATACGCTTTCACATAGACTTGGAAGTTTTTGTCAAAATCGGATGGCTATATCTTATAGCTTCCATAGGAACTATCGGTCGAAAAGTGGGTCTTTGTGAGAAAAACTTTTTTGTTTTTAATGTTAACGTGTCTCACTTCAGCAATTATTAATATTATGCACTTTTACAAAGATTTGGAAGTTTTGGTCAAAATCGGATGACTATATGCTATAGCTGTCATAGGAACTATTGGTCGAAAAGTGGGTTTTATTTAAAAAAATTGTTTGTTTTAATGCTGGCGTTCTTAAACTCTGATGTATTAAAACATTTGCAAGGGTATAAAAACTTCGGCAAAGACGAAGTTAGTTTGGCTGTGTATGCATTTAGTTGCTGGTTGCAAAAAGATATATTCAATTAGTTCATTAGATGGCAGGGTATCACACATTTGATTAAGCACTTTTTGGGGTTGGGAGGTTAGGGCATACTCGACAGGGTCAGAAATTTTAATTTAAATTTTTTTCTATCATTAACTGTAAAAGAAAACACAAAAGGGTTGCTTAGGATAAGATGGACATTGGGTCACTTGCATGAGCTGATTTTGATTCACTTATTGAGTTGTATATTCGATCTTTATCTGAAAATATAATTTCTAACTTTGCAAAATTTATCTCTTCCAAAAAATAAACTAAGATTTTTATATATTATTAATATGGATTATTTGTTATTATGAGGTTAGACGCTTCATATTCCTTCAAGGGAGTATGTCCCAGTCTATATGAAAATTTTTCTTTTTTGTTTACTCTAGCACGTGGACAAAAAAATTATTTCTGCTTAGGTTATGGCATCACAAGAAAAAAATTTGACTTTGGTGGATATGATTAAAGTCAGGATTTTTATGACGATTTTTCTGGCCAATTTTCACAGCTTTTTCAGCCACTTCACTAGCGCTCTAGCACTTAAATTTTCGGCCAGTCGGCAGACGTCTACTAGACGATTTAAAATTCACGCATGCACTGCACTATACACACACAGCAACCACTGGTCGATGAGACGGTGGGAAGAAACCTGAGCGATTTGCATGAGTCGCATGTGGACTGATCCCAGCCAGATCTTGGCTCTTCTTAGAAACGCAAAGGTGTGTGCGTGTGGATGGGTACACTAGGCGTACACTAGCCGCTTGGACACATTGGGTTAGCCAAGAGGGTGTCAACGCCTAGTAAGGGCCGGCTGACAAACGTTGCAGCTTGGCCCTTTAATATTATTACAGGTATTGGCTTGATGCCGAAATCTTTTCCGTTGGGGTGAAAATTTTTCTCTCGCTGGAGCTTACATTAATAAAATTTTGGATTTTTTTGATCGCTGGTGTGAACTTTACTGGACGGCGCCAAAACGGAAAAGGAAGGGCCAGTCAATTTAATCCAGCTGCTGACCTATTTACAGAGTTGCGAAATGCTGCTTTCTATCGTAGTGCTGGTTTTAATTACTCTATTTAGTTAGCTATGTTAATAACATCGACTTAAGCGCGGTTTACTTGTGCTGCATACTTTTAAGCACTTGGAGATAGAACCTATGTTAAGCTGTTCCCTCACATATGCATACCTACTTTTCGGATGCATATGGAAAATTCACTTTTACAGTTAATACCATAAGTCTGCGACAAGCGCATTACATTATTGATATTTAATTTTGATTCTTATTGTTCTTCTTCTTACTATTTTCCACTTCTTCTTCTCAACATTACCTATTAATAATTATTTTCTCTAACTTTTCGATGAATTTTCTTTTTCTCTTCTTCGTGCTTTTCTTTTGATTCTTATTCTTTTCTTCATGTTCTTCTTTATATATCCTCCTCTTGACATTCCATTTTTCTCTCCTTTTCTATATACGGTGATTCATTTTCTTTTTCTCTTCTTTGTTTCTTTTTATATTTCTTATTTGATTCTTCTGCTTATGTTATTCATTTTTCTTTTGTACTTCTTGATGTTCTTCTTCTGATTGTTGTTCTTCTTCTTCATGATCGTCTTCTTATTATTTTACTCTTCTTCTTTCTCCTCTTGATATTCCTAATTGATTTTTCTTCTCTTGTTTGTTATTCATTTTCTTTTCTGTTTCTTCATGATCATCTTTTGCTTCTCTAATCTTTTCTTCTTGATATTTCCTTTTGATTTTTTCTCTTATTTTTTTACGGTTTTCTTTTTCAACTTTTTTTACGGTTTTTTGCTTTTGCTGTCACCTCGACGCCCTTCTTTTATTTTGTCGCCTTTTGCCTACTCTTGAACTCTTTATCTCTTTCATTAGTTTGCTTCTCTTTTATTAATCTTCTTTATTCTATTACAAACGGTTTTCGATGCATCTTTTTGCAGGTTAACTTTTTTAAATGTCTGCGATTATGCTAGCTCTTTCTTCTTTCCGAATATCAGGCCTGTTCTCATTTCCACTTCGGTTTTCGTATACACGTTTGTACGTTGAACCTGTGTTTATAAAGTTGTATGGAAAGTGACACTCTACGGTTTAAGTAAAAGTGGAATTGCTTAAACAGTTGAAACCGACAGCTTAATGACAATTCGTAGAGAAAGGATGCACCGATTACACTGCTCTCTTTTGCAACAACAAACCAGTGTTAAATGAGAGCGCTCTCGCGTGGCTAAACACACACACGCAATACCAAAATGAGCATGTGTGTTTAGCCAGTGGAATTGAAAACAGACCTGAATATAATTTACTTCTGTTTTTTTAAATTTTGATTCTTCTCTTTTTTGATAAGACTCTGCTTCTTTACTTTCTCGGCTGTTTACAGCAAAATTTTTTATTCTTTTTAATTTTTCTTCTCAGATTTTCGATATCTTTTACTTTTTTGATAAGGAAAAAATATTTATGACTGAAGAATATTGATAAAATGATCGGAAAGGAAACAATAGCTCTCTCTCTCTCCCTCTCTTCTTCCTTTCCCCTGGTGGTCGTATGGTTACGGAGCCTGCCCAAGCAAACATATATTTTTATGGAAAAAAGGCTGGGAAATTGTTTGGGTCAGGGGCGACTCCAATTGACTGATGGCCACTAATTAACTAAGCCGGGCTGCGGGGTTCAGAGTTTGGTTCACTTGCCAAACAAATTGCTGACATTGAGCCGCCCCAACCCCACTCCATCACCTCTCCGTCCTCTCTCGCCTTCTGGACAGGATTCATGTGGCGTGGGAACCACTTGAAAATCAAATCAAGCGTTCAACTGTAAATCACAATAAATAATAAAAAGCAACAACAACAGCAGCAGCAGCGACCGAAGCAGAGGCCAAGTCATCGAGTGGCTGTACATGAGCGCCCCATCATATTTTTCACTTCATTGTGTTTCCGGCAAACGACGGAGAAAACCCAGCTCCTGCTGTTTGTTTGCCTGTTTGCCTGCCTGCTTTTGTCAAAAAAAAAAAAAAATAAGCAAAAAAGGAGAATAGAAATGCCAACACAATGGCTTAAGCCTGGGGATGAGGTCCATCCCTGGACAACAGTTTATGACGCGGCGCTTACGTAATCTCTGCCAACGTATCGTCATTTTGCTGGCCATTCAATTGATTCGCAGTTTCGCAGCGGACCGGATAACGTCACATTTTTTGTGCTGGACACTGAGACTCGCGGCTATTTGCTCTGTCACTTGACCAACCAACTCCTTCCTACCAACACTGAACATTGCCAAACCGAGCAAAAGAATTATTATTGTACATTTTTTGCCTGACTTTTTGTGTGTGGGGGTGGTGGAGTGGCACTGGGTGACACATGGGAACCCTCCAGCCAGCGGCCTGAAATCGCTGCTTAATAAGACGGAAATGATTTTGTTATTGTTGCCATTGCTGTGGGGCGCTGATCAAATTACCAAATGGAATGCAGAGCAAATTTTTGACTAATTTAGCAGCCATTAAAATTGGTTACAAAAATTTAGGGGGAAAGTATGATGTACGGAAAAATGTTAAAGCATTTAGCAGTGGCTGTTTAAGGTTTCACAAAACGGAGCTACAACCCACGGAGGGTACAACCCACTAAAATTTACGTCTCTTGTAAATATCGGGCTTTGAGTCAAAATGCAGACTAACTGCAGAAAAGCTTTTAATCCGGGAATCATCTGACCCTGTTGTTGTATGCAAGCTTATGACCTCGAGCCGGCTAAAATTTATGGTTTAATAATCAAAAAGATCGTTTAAAGAGTGGCATGGAGTTCTTCTGAGATGCTTTTTGGGGTCAAAATAAGTTTAAACATCGAGCTTAAGTCAATCTCAGTCATTTTTGATGTAATCGTTTTTTCCTCTTGAATGTAGTTCGAGTATAAAGCTCAATTTAATCTCGGGGATTCTTGCACCAAGCTTTTTCTGTTCGAGATCAAATCAAGTACGAAAAGCGAGCTTAAGTCAATGTTTCACCTTTTTGATTGGATTCAACAGAGGGATCGAATCGAGATCGAATAACAATATAAAATCAATTCCGTTTGTTGTTGCAATAATAATAATAATATCCTATATCGAGCTAAATTTTCAAGCTCTCCGAAACCAAAGTCGAAAGAAAAAGCAAAAAAAATAAAAAAATCAAACCACAAATCATAAAATTTATTATACTTGTGGGGTGGTACCTTTTCGGCGGACCCATTTGGAACCCCAATACTTTTTGACAGAGATGTCAGATCGCTTAATGACATACCGCGTTTGCGTCAAGTCCAAGCATGGAACAATACACGCCACGCAAGCGCTCTGAAATAGTTGAAATTTACTCATCACAGAACAAGTCAATTGTGAAAACTCAACGTGCTTTTAAAAAATTTGACAGAAATGTGTGATAAATGGGACCGTAAATAAGCAAAATTGCCGTATTTACGCCACTGAAAATCCTCAGGAGATTCAGAAGTGCCTCTTCATGACGAAAAGTCACAGTTTGGTGCGGCGTTAGTGCGAAAACGGTCATTGGGCCGTTTTTCTTCCAAAATGAAATGGCCATGCTGTTACCATCAACCAGGAGCGTTATCGCGACATGATGACCAATTTTGTGATGCCAATTATTCGTCGAAAGCGTATGAGGCAGCTCTGGTTTCAACAAGACGGCGCTCCACCGCACACAAGTCGCATAACAATCGATTTTCTGAAGAAATTGTTTCCGGGCCGTTTGATGTCGAAAAGTGGTGATTTGGACTGGCCACCGCGTTCGCCCGATTTGACGCCGCCTGATTTCTTCTTGTGGGGATATTTGAAGTCAAAGGCTTACGTTAACAAGCCAAGGACCGTAGAAGAGCTCAAGGACAACATTCGTGAAGAAATAGCCGCTATTCCGGCCGAAATGTTGGCGAAATCGATGGAAAATGCTGCAAAAAGGGCACAATACGCCATCAACGCCAGAGGCGGCCATTTGAGAGATATCATATTCAAAAATTGATGTAAACAAATCTACTTGGAACAAATTAAATGATTAAGATTGCCAACCGCCAAATTTTTATTTTTTTCTTTGATTTTAAAAAAAAAACATGGGTCCGTCGAATATGGGCAACCCTGTACTTGTGTCACCTTAATTGGCAATTTAAATGGAACTAACAAACTTAATTAAGATAGATATTTTAGGATGGTTCACTTTTCGTCTCTCTCTCCTCTTCGCTTTTCAGGGTTGCAAGTTTAGTGTTTGGCGAACTAGCTGATAGTGGGACAGATTCAAATTGTGACAGTGGTGTTGAACTAACTTCAATCGGGTCTGCTTTTCATGAAAAATTACATGTAGCATTTTCCAAAAATAATTCACATACTTGAGAACTCATCAATTCACTTCAGAATGAAACAGGGTTCCATAAAGTATGGGAACCGAGTTGTACTAAGGTGGAACAAGTTTTAAAAAAGAGTCCAGATTTCAAAACAATTCTAAAGGTTAACAAATTAATTAACAGTGTCAATTGGTCATACATAATTGATGGTGTATCTGCCGCCTTTATTTTAAATTATAAATATGCTCCGCGAACGTCCTGCAATGTTGAGAGAAGCTTTTTCAGAATATAAAACGATTCTAAGCAGAAAACTTCGAAAGATAAAGATAAAGTAAGATTAAAGTTAATAAATATTATTCCTTCTTTTGCTCAGTTTTTCACTTAAACTCGCTTTGCAGGAAATGGCGTAAACATGTATTGAATGCAATATCGTCAAGATGGTCTTTCTGCAGTCATCTAAGCAATTATATTGATCTAATTTAAAGAATTATTCCAGAATGTATGTTTCCGACATATTTTATATGTTTTCGAGATATTTAACATATTTTTCAACATACATATTTTTGCATAAAAAATTCATATTTCTGATATGTCGTTTTTTATTCGATCCGAAATTTAATTTCATGACTAAATTGAATTTAGTAAATTCTAAATTTGGTATATAAAGTTTGTGCAAAAGTATGTAACAGGGAGAAGGAATCCAGTTTCCGACCCTATAAAGTATATATATTCTTGATCAGCATCAACAGTCGAGTCGATATAGCCATGTCCGTCTGTCCGTCTGTCCGTCCGTCTGTCCGTCTGTCCGTCCGTATGAACAAACAGAGGTTTGAAATGTATGGGACAAATCTTTCTTATACTAGCAGGCAGATCAAGTTTATTTTCAATTTTTGCCACGCCCCCTCCCGCCCCCACAATTTGAAAATAACGTCATATCTCCCACAGTTTTTGTAGATAGATGATTTGTTCCTTCTAGAGATAGTTAGTCATCAGCAATATGTATCAATTTGCCGAAGAAATGATAAAGATCGGATGAGCGGTTCGCAAGTTATGAGCAAATAAGTGAATCACCCCCTCCACCCCCTTCCACCCAAACGTTAACGCACAATGTTAGATAGAGGAGAAGAGGGGAGAGAGAGAGAGAGAGAGAAGGAGGGAGAGAGGGAGAGAAGAAGCTCAGAGATGAGCGCAGCAACAGCTCTGCATTTATCTCTTACTCTCTTGCTTAAAATATTTGATTAAAAATAAATAAAAACTTTCAAAAAATATTATTTTTCCTCTACTTTGTGATAAAAATATTTGCGACGTGGAAAAAAAGGAAAAAAAAAAAAAAAAAAAAAAAAAAAAAAAAATTAAATCGCGATTTCTAAAAAAACGACCATTTTGAGATTTTTCAAAATAATTAGGAGTAATCCTCTTGATATTCTTAGTTCTCTAAAAAAGGTTTCATGATGGGACAGCCATAACTTTCCGCGAAACTCACTTCCAAAGAATACAATTTTGCTGAAATCATAGTAGGCTACTGCTACTGAGATGTACTACTACAGAAACAAACTGAGTTGCGTCATGAGTCCATTGTAATATTATCGGATGATTCGCAGCATAACACAACTGCACTTTATTGTTTTCAAAGGAAAATTGTGCAGTACATAAAAGAACAGTTCGCTCCCAGCAAAATAATTTATTTCAGCGACGGGGCCGCTCAACATTTCAAGAACCGGTATTATTTTGCGAACTTCTTTAAGCATCGCGAAGACTTTTGAATTCCCGTGGAGTGGCACTTTTTTGGAACGGCGCATGGAAAGCGCGCTTGTGACGGCATTAGAGGAACATTAAAAACACACGCAGCACGGGCTAGTCTTCGCCGTAACACGCCAAATTTTGTGGAAAACGGAGGTTAAAGCCTGTGAAAAAAATTAAAATGTTTGGAGACTATGAAAAAAAAAAGTTGCCCACTTCAGAAATAATTACCCATATTTAGTTTTTGATGTGAAACATCTTGAATTTCGGTGCGGAAGATTTCTGTAGGAGTAAAATTTGATTTCAGCGTCACGTGACGCTGACGTCATGCATATTTTGTGTTGTTGTTTTAGCGGAGTGTGCCAGGGGAGAGGAGTGAAAGTGGGGGGAAAGGGGAGGGAAACTGCAGATAAAGTGGAGATGACTAAACAGTGATTTGTCAGTGACTAAACAGTGACTTGGCAGTGACTTGACAGTGACTTGACAGTGACTTGATAGTGACTAAACAGTGACTTGACAGTGACTTGACAGTGACTTAACAGTGATTAAACAGCCCCTAACTTGTCATTATGTTTCACATCAAAGTCTCGTGAGTGTTAACGACACTCATACCTTTTTATACCCTGTACCCATTAAAAATGGGTAAAAGGGGATCATGAAGTTGTGCAAATGTATGTAACGAGAGAGGAAACATTTCCGACCCTATAAAGTATATATATTCTTGATCAGCATCAACAGCCGAGTCGATTTAGGCTTGTCCGTCTGTCCGTCCGTCCGTCTGTCCGTCTGTCTGTATGAACGCGTCGATCTCAGAGATGGTAAAGCTAGAGGTTTGACATTTTGGGACAAAGGCTTCTTTTATCTGCACGCAGATCAAGTTTGTTTCAAATTTCGGCCACGCCCCCTCCCGCCCCCGCAATTTAGGAAAAACGTTATCTCCCACGGTTGTAAAGATAGACGATTCGTACTTTCTAGAGATAGTTTTGTTTTTAATGTCGATTTGCGGAAGAATGTTAAAGATAGAATAAACGGTTCACAAGTTATGAGCAAATAGCGTAAAACGGAGCCCCCGCTTACCACCCCTCCCCCTAAAAAAATGTTGCATACTTGTTCGGATGGTCACTGGTACATGTTTTTCATGAGTGGCGGGTTTAGGCGAAGCAAGTTAGCTTTTAGGGTTTTGGGGGGGTCTGAGAAGGTCTTATTGTTTTATTTAAGTTTTCCCTCGCAAGTCTCCCAGTGTTATCTGCTCTGTTTCTTTCCCTGATTCTTTTGTGTTTAGACATTCGGTTCTTGGGTTAATGAATTAGCCACCTCGGTGTTTGGCGGTCGTGCATTCGACTCCCCTGGAGCTGACAAATTATTTTTATGGTTTCCGAATGCCAGGACCTGGCTGTAAGATCAAACTGCCACTCAAACTCCGACCTTTTTGGTCTGAATCAAGCATCAGCAGCAGTATACCATAGGTTTGCTCTGCCTACTACACCTGCGCATTTCTCTGGGAATGTGTCCTGGCAATTAGCTGATGTATTCCCTTTAATCGACTAAATTGAAAAGTTTTCTCAGCCTCAACTGCATTTGCATATTTATCGGCCACTCAAAAGACTTTCAGGACTTTCACAATTCTGTATCCTTATAAAATGGAAATGAAATTTAAGCCTTGCAATTTGCACGGAAATCTCGACACCACATCCCAACCACACGAATGGCCTTAAAAATGTCTTTAGAAACCCCCAAGAAAACATTCAAGTGATGATGGCGATGATGATGAAAGGCCCGCAGACCAAAAAAGAAAACAACAAAAACAAAGACCATGAACCCAGCCCCCAAGCCAACCCCAAACCCATATACATATTCCTTTTGTGGAGTCTTTAGTGTGGTTTTGGATTTCTTGGCTCAAAACTTGGCAGCCAGCCGCAAGTTGCAGTTTTTGAAGTGCTTTGCCTTTGGCCCTGCCTCTGCCCTACGATTTCTATGGCTGCCCCAGCTCGTTCGTCTTACGAAATTCTTTAAGATCTTCGACTGCGGTCGCTTTGACTACGACGACGACGAAGACGTAGTGGTCTCTGATGGGCGCTGACCATCGAAAGCGAATGCAAATAGAGGCAAATGAAATGTGGGTTTCGCTCTTTGGCCAGCACTTCATGCAATATTAAAAACGTGCAACTCGACCAAAGACAAACAACAGGCGCATATGGGAAGGAGCTGGAGCTGGGGCCGGAGTGGGGGGGGTGGGGGGGGCGTATCATCAAAGACCTCTCGATATCGGGGTTTTTGTTATTCACATCACGTGACTTGATTCAATTAACCGATGCGCCAAAGCCAAAAAGAGTTGGACGAGGCAACTTAATTGGAACCGGTACCAGCTCTCACACTGCCCAAACCAAATCCCGATTCACATGCTAAAGGGCGTTCGAGCCACTTAAGCCTCTTGGCCCAGGCGCTGGCCCCTGACCAGTCCATCCCCCGCGGTGGCATTTGGACACGCGACTGCCAATGACCAGCGGCTTACTACCGTGTGTACCGTGGGTTGACCGCATACTCATACACTTCTACCTACTTTAAACAATTCAATTCTCCTTTTGGTGGGTAATTGAACCACTGTGCCTGTGGTCACTCCGCTAACGTATGTATTGTCGGTGGGGAGGCTTTTCACATGGCGCTAAAAAGGGTTATTAACTCGTCAGCTCGTTCAGTTAGTCTAAATGTCAGTCAGGTGGTCGCGTCCCTGACAAAATCGTTGCTGATGCGTGGTCACGCACCATTATCCCCCTCCACTCGGTGTGGGTGGGGTGACCACCCTTGGCTGACCCATACACTTGATTTGGTAGCCCTTTTGGCAGTGGCCTATCAATGAAGTTGTTAATTTTATACTTTCAGCGCCAGAAAAGCGCGCGGTGTGAGGAGCGTGGAGCGGGGAGGGGGGCGGAGGGCTTAATTATGCTGTTGTTTTTCTTGTGGGTTAATAAGCGGGCACTTTTGTGCTTTAAGTTGTGTTGTGTTTGGGGGGGTCTTCCCATAATCACGAATCATTTGAGTTGAATGTAAATTGCCCCAAAGACCTGTGCCCAGACCCAGACACATCCAGCCATAAATTTTAGTAACAAAATCTTAACAATTACAAAAGACGGGTTAAAGCCGCACACTCACACACATGGCTAAAGGCATTTAGAGCGCTTCACCCGGTCCAATAAGTCGACGGGGTAATAATCGAGCATAAAGCACAATTTATTTTCATAAAACCTCAGCCAGGAGCTGCTCCGTAAGCCCGTTCCGACTTTTGATTTTAAAACAGTGACGGCCATAAGTAGTTGTAATGGCAGTTTACTCTGGCCAGCCCACCCAGCGGAGGGCTGGGGGAGGGGAGGAGGGGAGTCTGAGCCTGCCTGCCTGTCTGGGCGCTGGGCACAACTGTACAAGCCAAAAACCGCATGAGGCGCCAAGTCCTCTCGTTGTCGTGGCAAATTTTATGGCCACCCAGTCCCTGGGAGAGCTTAACGAACATTTTACAATGCCCATGATGCATTAATATCCGAGACGGAGCAGCCAGTAGTCCGTAGCCTGTAGCCAGATAACAACAATAGTGTGGAGAGTTCGAGTTCGAGTTCTCGACGGTCGTTGTCGTCGTCGCTGTGCAAAATGTGTAGCATACATTTTGGGGCACAAACTAAAAACTGTAGCACTAGCCTTGGCCAAGGGGTTAGCGGGGTTAGTGTCGTGCCACCAGGGCTTATCGTTGGAAATTAGCTACCCTTTTCACACACACACACACACGCACACGTCTGCTCGTATTTTTTCGGCTTCCAGACTCTAATTTTCGTTGTCTGATCCCACTATTTATTAAATTTCAATAAATAATTTCGTTGCCTAGACCAGCCCAAAAGGGTTGCAGAAGTTGGACTGTGGGGGTGTGTGTGTGTGTGTGGGTGTGTGTGTGTGCTTTGCTCTGTTTTTCGATTTTCGGGCACATCAATGTGTGCATTGATTGCCATTTGGCCTGCTAACTAACCGTCTAACATTTTTGCCAAAAAGCCACGCCTCCCCTCCACTCCCCCCACACTCCACATTGTGGCTGATGGGGCGCGCGTTGCTGCAACCGCAAACAAATCAACAAAGCAATCAACTTCTATTTGTATTTTCACACTCACACAACCAACCAAGTACAAATCAAATTTTCCTGCTGTTTGCCACAATTTCCACCGCTTAGAAACAGATACATAAACCAAAATGTGCAAGTACATAAGTTCTATATGGACAATACATAGCAAACACATATAAATCGAGGAGAGGGTACGCTAAAACTGACCACGCCTTCTTCTGGCAGTTGTACCCGCTGATTAGCATGAAATATGGGCATCTAGATACTTGTACACAGCAGTGAATGATTATTGGGTAAGAAGATTCGCTTTGAATCCTGCTTCATAGCTTAATGAATTGCCAAAATGTTCATGCATTTATCAAATCGGTAACAATTTAGCTTTGCTACGACTTATTTTTTAACTGGCTTAAGCCCATCTGTTCACCGAATAGATAGGGTAAAATTTAACAGATTTGCTCACTCTCTCAACAGAACACTTGATCTTGTTTTTCTTGTGTTTTTTTAAATTTTAGTTCTCGATACACACACTAAGCTGTCTTACGATAACAGCTTGATATGGACATACACTATCATACTATAGTGTGGTGCCTTCAAGCTTTAATTAATTTTAAGTCGTTGGGGCCAGTACATTAGGCGAACGTCACTGATGATCTGGTAGAGGTACCAGTGAAACAGCTGTATGACCACCTAGCCTCCTTTGTGTTGTGTTGTGTTCCTGCTTTTTTAAGTTATGTGAAAACATAACGAGACCTAGAGCCAGCGTACTATTGATGGTTTGATTATCATAAAGGTCGTTAAAGCACACACATGTATACCATTAACATTTTAGATACTCTGTACCAAAGGTACATCCCTGACGATGACGTACAATGCGCAGTACGTTCAAGTGGCCCATGCGACACCAAGCCACGGCTTGTTACGCGCGAAACCCTAGACAAAATAGTAGCATAAAATAGTAACCGAACCGACCGAGGGCGGAACACTAACTTGTGACACGTAATCGCGAAGGAAAAACATAAAGTAATATCAACTACGGGTTAAATATGTTAAAATATATGTTTTTAAAGCAGGAAAAAAGCTTCCGAGTTGATTACACGGTAGAGTTTATTGTAATCAGCACAGAGAATACGAAACGGTTCATGCAAAGCACAGTTAGTGGTACAACGATTTAGTGATAGGGGTATAAAATTGTGAGTCGGTCTAATAGGAACGTTGAGGTTAATTTGGCCAACCAACTCAGATGAGTCGATTTTACCATTAATCAATCTATGTATAAATATTACACCAAGCATAACTCTACGGTTAATGAGGGAGGGAACGTTAATCAACAGTAGCCTTTTAGAGTATGATGGTAAACGGACCTCAGGATTCCAGTTTAAGCCACGAAGAGCAAACAGTAAAAACTGCTTTTGCACAGATTCAATTCTATCTTGATGGGTCGAATATTGCGGAGACCACACACAGGATCCGAACTCGAGTATGGGACGGACAAGAGAAATATACAAAATTTTCGTTGTATATGGATCGTCAAATTCTTTCGACCAGCGCTTAATAAACCCAGAATACTCCTGGCCTTACAAACAGTAGCCGTTATATGGGAGTCAAATTTAAGTCGGTGATCAAGGATTACACCAAGATCATTTACCTCATTGACTGTATCATTTAAACACTCTAGTGGGACAATATTAATCATATAAGAAAAGAATTGTGGTGAGCTTCTGTAAAATGACATAACCTTACACTTGGAACTGTTAAGGATTAATAGATTATCTTTACACCAAGACTGAAATGCATCCAAGTCAACTCGCAAATTAAAGCGGGAAACCAAATCATTATATGTTAAACATAGTTTCACATCATCGGCGTACATAAGCACATGAGAGTGAGTCAAGACTGACGGGAGATCATTTATGAAGAGTGTAAAAAGCAATGGACCCAAGTGACTACCTTGGGGTACACCAGAGGTAACCTGGATTGGTTGGGAATACGAATTACAGAAAAGAACTTTTTGTGTTCTATAACTTAAATAATCAGAGATCCAAATAAGAAGGTTAGTTGGAAAACCAATTAAACTCAGTTTGTGAAGCAGCAAGGAGTGATTGACAGAGTCAAAAGCCTTACTAAAATCAGGTCAGTTTGCATATTACATAAGAATCCTTTGATCACTAATGATGTAAGCTCTAATAAGTTAGTTGTAGTGGATCGACGCTTCACAAAGCCGTGTTGATAGGGTGAAATAATGGAACTGCATAAATGCTGCAATTGAGATGTCATAATTCTCTCAAAAGCTTCAGGAATTGCAGAAAACTTGGAAATACCTCTATAATTCTCAACATCAGACTTATTACCTTTTTTATGGAGAGGAATGATAAAAGATTCCTTCCATAGCAAGGTGCATAGACAGGTTTTACAGAGTTAAGATCACAAAGGAGTGAGCTTTCAGTTATAACAGGGCTAAAAATACAATTAGACTTATTCAGCCGATAAGGGTATGGTTGATTAGCAGAAAAGCTTGTGGACGAGTAGGTTGACGTAAAAAACTCCCCGCAAATAGATCGGCTATGGCCTGATCGGTGTTCGCTTTCATATTACCACAACGCACAGATGTTGTGAGAGTCTAATGATAGTTTGGCGTTTTACAAAAACAAAACACATAAGAGGTCGCATTTTTAATATAAAAGGAATAAATTAGCTAAGTGTGGCACGAATTTATATTGCCCTACTTCTATGGGCAGACCTTGAGAATTTAAAACAAGCATTTATGGGAGACTGCTTGCAAATAGATTCAATACAAGTCTAATACGTCAGTCCCATCGCGTTTTCAGTCCAAGGGAACATTTATTTTTATAACGAGAGCCATTTACAAAAAATTACAATTTTTTCTTGTTTATTTTTTTAAAATATAACTCCAAGAGAGCAAAAACAATCCACAAATATTATTTTTTTTTGTAAAAAACCGTTTTATCCCTTAGAAGCTATTTATTTTTTTAAAAATTCTTTTAATCTAATATTAAATTGGGTTTCGTTCCGTTTAGTTTGATATAATTAGGTTATTTTTTTTTTTTTTTGTAGGGGGGCCAAAAAAACTTTTTTAAAGGGAAAGAGGGGTTGTTTTTGGACAGATTAAGTTGATGTTCTGGCTGAGGTAGCAAATTTTAGTTTGTTATAAAGATAGTCCGGCTCTTTAGAGGTGAGAATTTTATGTAAAAACAATAACACAGGCCAACAAAATGACCAACTTTGTGAGGTGCAGCCCTATTGATTTAAAAATATGATAAGTTTATGCTCACTGATTCCAAAACTGGTTTCGGTTTAGCTCCATCAGCTCTTGTTTCCAAGAAATGGCGGAAAAACGAAAAAGTTGAATTTTTGGCACTCAAGGGATTTATGGAGGCCACACTTTGCATAAATATGTGAGTTTATAAGCTATTTGCGATAAAGTACATATCAATGCATTTTTAAAAATAAAGGCGCTATATAAGTTCAGCGGAAAGTGTCTAATTTGGCCTTTAAAGACAGACATCTTTCGATTTATGGCATTTTTATCAAAATAAATAATCCCGTTTAAGCTAGCGCGGTTATTTGATAATTATTTTCGCCATCTGAGTATATGGCCAAACATATGATCTAATTTTGTGATTTTTATAGCATTCAAATCAGTTTATTTGGCAAAGTTATAGCCTGCTAAAGACAAAAATACATATTTAAATTTATGGGAGGAAAACTAGATTGTCACTCCAAATCTGTATAGGAACTGTAAAGAGGCTACTTGATTAGCCCTAAAGTGTTATATGTTTACATGTAGATGATAAATTCTATTTTGAAACAAGTAGCCTTTTCACAGTTCCTATAAATTTTTTACTGACAATCTAGTTTTCCTCCCATAAATTTAAATATGTTTTTTCGTCTTAAACAGGCTATAACTTTGCCAAATAAACTGATTAAAATGCCATAAAAATCACAAAATTAGATCATTTGTTGGACTAGATGCTCGGATGGCGAATATATTAATCCAAGAACCGCGCTAGCCTGAACGGGATGATTTATTTTGATAAAAATGCTATAAATCGAAAAATGTCTGTCTTTAGAGGCCAATTTACACACTTTCCGCTGAACTTAAAAAAGCGCCTTTGATTTTTAAAAAATGCATTGATATGTACTTTATCACACATAGCTCATAAACTCTCATTTTGGCCTAGTGTGCCAAAATAATCAACTTTTTCGTTTTCCGCCATATCTTGGAAACAAGAGCTGATGGACTAAACCAATGATACAGTTTTGTTCAGTGCAATCAATATTAACATAATCAGATAAAAATAGACCGCACCAAAAACACTGTGGGGCTGTGAAATGTTTATAGTCTATCCACTTTATAAGGTTTAGATCAAATATTTTTTATCCCCAAATGGGGTTATTGAGTCAAACCTTCTACGGTTAAATATAAACCGAGCAATCGAGTTAAAGGCAACATTAAGAGTTTTTTCATATCAGTTGCACTGCAGGGAAAAAAATTTACAACATAGTAGAGAAGAGAAGGAATAAGATACGGTTTAGCTATTAGTTATCTTATGTGAACAGGTAAAAACGTCTGACATATAGAAATATGCCTTAATAGCCCAAAGGTTTGTCCTGTTGCCTTAGATATATGGTTACCCCACGATAGCGTATTATTAAAAATTATGCCCAGTTTAGTAGTATGATCAACATAATCAATTTTAGTTCCATTTATCTAAGGGCCTTCTTGTAAATCACAATGCATTTGGATTTGGTAGGATTTAAACTCAGCCCATTTTGCTGGACCCACTTATCTATTTTGCTTAGCTTATCGTTACAGTCAACAATACACTCATTAATTTCTATCAACGGGCGACTAACATGAATTTGTACATCATCAGCATACATGTGGACGTTACATTTAGACAGTACATTTGGCAAATCATTTATATAGACAGAAAATAGAAGAGGTCCTAACACAGATCCCTAAGGAACGCCACGCGCTAGAATCTTGAATTGGGAAATGAATGAGCCAGAGACAACTGCTTGGGATCGATTTTCCAGATATGATTTTAGCAGCTTTGTCACAGTTTGCGAGAAATTATAAATCTTGCTCAGCTTGGTACATAAAATATCGTAGTTGATAGTATCAAAAGCTTTACTGTGATCATATGCCAGAGCCGAACTTCCCATTACGAATGCGTACATTATTTTTAAAATTGTAATGCAGATTGTTCGCAGTCTGTTTGTTTGCGATTACTATCTCTCTAACGAAAATCAGCGATTGTAGTGCTTTACATTACTGATATCGTAATGCATATATTCGACAGAACACGTTGAGCTCTGCGCCGCTGGGAAGGCTCTACTTTCATTATTTTTTTGGATTGTATTACAATTTTGGAGTTACCTATAGAATTCAACTGCACTTCATTTCCTGCATAATTTTCATACAATTTTTTGTTCAACATGAATTGCAAAATATATAAATTAACTGCGTCTTCATTTTTATCATTAAGCTAAACCAAATTCTGAAATTTTAGGTTTAGCACAAATGCCTTTGATCGTCTTAAAAATTTTTCAAAATACGGGGCGAAACACACACAGAGGGAAAAATGCACTGAAATTTTAATATTTACACTTTGGATTTAATATTTTCAACATTGATTTAGCGTCAAATATGGAATTCGTAAATATAAACCTTTACCTCTTTTTCAAATATGAAAAAAATTTTAATTTAAATATGAAAATATTAAATTTTTTTTTTTTTTATTATTTTTTTCTAGTTATTTAGTTTGTCATGATTAAAGAGCAGAAATCCCATTGGAGCCACAACCAATCAGTTGGGCTCTGAAACGCAATGATTTATTTAAGAGATTAAATTTAAAATGCTAATTCTGAGGATTCGAATCTCTAGCATCGGTCAGTTTTTTTTATTAAAATATTGTAAGAGAATTGAATTTACCATCTGCCTAAATACATGAGACCACTTGTAATTCTTAAGTTCGTTTTGTCAATTATTCTTATATAAAGGGCAAAAAAATTTTAGTCATTAAATGCGATTAATTTAAAAAAGAGAAAATTATTTGATTTAAAAAAAAAAATGGCATATTAAAATTAAATATGATTGTATTAGTTTTTACTATGCAATTTTCCTGAGTGCAGTGATAGAGCAAATAGGTTGAATCTTTAGATTGTTTCAGTGTTTCTGAGGTGGACCAACAAGAATTAACAAAAGTCCAGTGCGATTTTTTTTCAAAAACTCAATTTTACACACAAAACATAGAAAGGCTTTGAGAAGGGCGAATTATGGCTCCAAAAACGAGCAATATTTCGAAAATTTATTAAAATCCTCATTTCACAAGCGGTTTCCGTAAACCAGACTGTACGCTCAGCGAAATTCAATTAAAGGCAGGTCCGTTTAGTCACCTTAAAATGAATTGGAACCAGAAGGCATCTTCCAATCCTGTTCTCCCTTTTACATTGGTCTCTCTATTTCTATTTTTAGCTTAAAGAGAGCATTAACAGTTAGTTTAGGCTAAAGCTTGCCCATTATGCAGAGTTTGGGAACGTTTTGAAGCGAAATTCTATTAAAGGCAGTGTGTTTCAAGTCCTCAAGTAAGAAGAAGGTGCAAAATTTTCTTAATTTGATAGTTTGATTATGTATACGTGTTTAATTTAAGCAGATACAAATTATATCCTATTGAAAATTTCCCTCAATATTGATATGGGAAAGGGAAAAACATTATCATCTGAAGAAACAGCCAAAATCCTTGCTTACAAGGATACTGGCATGTCCAATAGGCAAATTGCCATTAAATTGAAAAGATCTCCATCTGCAGTGGATGATGTAATCAATTTAAAGCAGAAATATAATACAAATCGATCAAATAATAATTATCAAAAGATTTCACTTTCTATTGGAGGTCTCTGATCATGGTTGAAACTACAACTGGTTATTTTTCATCAGGCCACCTCCACTGAGAAATGCACAGCAAGCGTTCAAGCCCTCAACATTCTCCATACGCACTTTAATTCATTTCCATACTAATCCCTGCTTGTAATACCCAAAAACTGAACTGATTTGTGCATTATTTCAATTTTCTTTTCCATCTCCAAATGAATCATTAGATTTGACTGATTTGAATCGCTTCGCCCCTTCCAACCATCTGCCTGTCACTTGCAGGGAGGGTTGGAAAATTTGCTTAGCAAATTGCTTTACTCATTTGCATGCACACACATCGGTACGACAACAACAACAACAGCAACAACTCAATAAAACTGATTATCGCCAAATTGCGAATTAAGAAAAAAAAAATTGAAATTTCACGCATATGTGGCCAGATTTGATTTGCCTGCGCATAACTTGATCCTCATCAGCATTGTTTGTGGTTATTAAATTTGCCAATTTGTATTATTTTTTTCGCTCTTCTATTTTTTTTCTCCACTTGCTAGCTAAACGAATTAAAATTCAAAAAATTGTGGAACATTTAACAAAGAAACTTCGAATGATGTATACCCTATCTTTATCTCTTGCTAAATTGATTGTAATGACGACGAAGTGATTCAAAATTTGACAGACAGTTCTTTGAAGACTGCTACTGGAAATTCGATGGTCTTTCGGGGGAAAGAACAAGTTTGCGAAGAAATTCGTGTAAGTAGGCATACTTAAGTGTCAGCTGGGCACACTCCCTTGAACTGGAGCGTCTTCATCTTCAAGAAGTCTCTTGAGATCGATCTGGGATCATAGATCTTGCTCAGACTGTAAGATTTGATTCCGCGGTTGTGGTGACCCCGACGTGATCTGGAAGATACTTTTAAACAGCGATGGAACATATTTCGCTATTCACACCGACACGACACGAGCCGAGCGCATACCGAGGCTTGTGCCAAGAGAGCAAACAGCTTTTCGGTCGCTGGCCAGCGGTCGATGAAGTAGTACAGAGCTGGTTTTCGTCGCTTTATATTCGCACTTTAATACCCTCGGCCTTCTTGACTAAAACTTCAGCTCAAAATGGGATATTAATGGAAAAACCTATACTTAATTCATTTTGAAGAAGGATCTTGAGTACATAGCGATTTTTGAGTACCTAAACAAAACTATTTTTCCTTATGAGTAGTCATAGTGGCTTCGCAATTAGATAAACGGTTTAGAATTTCAATGCTCTGTTGGTCGAATAAATTAGTTGGCCATTGTGGTGACCCCGACGTTCTGAAACCGCAGAAGGGGAAATTCTCTTCCAACTGCTGTTATAAACTAGCCACTTACCCTTGTGCTGAACTACTTCCTTCCTAAGAACCGACCCCTTTCTCAAGCAAACATCCTGAAGCAGTTGGAATACCTTTCATCAGAGTATAACAACTGCCGCAACTGACGAATCCGCGCTACGGCTTCCCTGGGGTAATGGGGTTGGGGTTATGAGTACCCACGTGCCGCCCCCATGAGCGTGTGTGTGTGTGTGTGTTTGTGTGTCAAAATAAACAAGTTTGTGTCACTGCAGAAAATTTCATTTAATTTGTTCAGCGATGACGCGAGCGAGGACGAGTACGAGGACAGGCCCGCGGCAAGGGACCGCAACCGCGAAAAGGAAAAAAAATATATATACGCGAATTGGCTTGACTGCGGCAACTGGCAAAAGGTAGCAGGACCAACGGAAGTTGCCCAGCAGCGAGCGCGCCCCAACGGAAGCGGAACAACAAACTGCGGGCTACTGAACCTGAAAAGTGGTTAAATTACAAAATTATCCACGGCAAAGGTAAAACAGCATATTGTGGCGGCACTCGCCAAAAAATATTGTATAAAGAATTATGCGCGACGGGGGAGCACAACCCCAAGCCCCAACCCCAACCGCGCCTGCAAAAAAAAAAGAAGCAAACTTAAAGTCAGCACAAAAGTGTTCCCGAGCCCATAAATCAAGCATAGACAGACGACACAGGCGGCCGCTGCTCCATAATTCAAGACCCGAGGACGAGGCACAGGTGCAGCTTTCAATTTACACATGTGAATTAAGGTTTTTGGGCAAACGGTTCGCCCACTCGGAACTCGTAACTCATTGTCAGGCCCATGTGGCCAAGGAGTGCAAAGATTAACCTGCAGTGCCACGTTCTCGACCACACGTAAGCTTTTGTAATCGATTTTTGATTGAATATTGCGCCGGCCGGCACCCGGCACCCGGCCCCCTTCCGGCCATTCGCCCTTCACCCTTCGACCCACATGCGGATCGGCATGTTGTCACACACATGTCGCTCGTTATAAATTTTCCGCCTTTTCAAATATCAATAACTGTAAATATTATGAACACGTTCGCTTATGGGCTTAGCCAGGGCTTTCACTTTGTTTTTTTTTTCTTTCTTTCTTCATTTTTGCTACTCTCTGTTGTCCCATTGGATATGCAAGATTCGGTGAACACAGTGGGGGCCACTCGAAAATGTAGTGGGTAAATTTGCTAGAGCTTTTATGGCAATCGTTAGGGAATGTCCTTGTGAGTTTCTTAAGGTTAGTTCGCACCCAACGGCTGAAAAGAGCTGCCACGTTTCGACTTTAAAAGCGAAACTTGGGATATTCAACTTCCGCCCAAGTCTGGTCAACTGGTGTGAAGCTGATGACAGAGCGATGTCTTTCACTGACTACAAAGCCGCACCGAAACTCGTGCATACAAACATGTCCGCTGTAGTAGATCTCCCAGGATACATTGGTTAGGCGGGAATGACACTTGGTTTTTTTACCGACAATTTCTAGCAGCAATTTTGCTCTTATGGGAATCCAAATGGGTGACAGCGAGATATACAGTTGTTGAATTCGCCGCACAATATATTGCTGCTAGAGGCAGAGCAGTCGGCAGAATTGTTTTCGCTAGATACAATATTGTCGCTAGACAACAATTTGCTGTGGCGGCTATTTTTGATTACTTATTAGCACATAAATTTGCAGGGTTGTCGATATTCGACGGACCCATCTGGCAACGCCATAACTTTTGACAGAGATGTCAGATCGCTTAATGACATACCGCGTTTGAAGCGTCAGTCCAAGCAGATTTTTACCATGGAACAATACACGCCACGCGAGCGCTCGGAAATAGTTACTTGTACTTAATGGATCTTCCAATTAAACTTTTTGTTTATTTCAATGATAAAAATTCAGTTTTTTGGCTATAAATTTATTATTTTTCTAAAAATACTTGCAAATTTTCCCCTCGAAATAGGATGCGCTTCTTTGTGAACATTTGGCTAGCCAAACCACGACGAACATGGTTAAATAAATATCTGACCTTTAGCGCTCAAAACATCAGACCTGAATACCTCTGCAATGTATAAAAATGCAATATAAAAATTAGTTGTCTTCTGGCTCTACGCACACAGCACCTGGGATACCCATTGTTAGATAACCTAGGTCTCTGCACGAAGAATACCTGGCTGACTGTCCCACCCACATCCACCAAACTCCTTTTCAACCCACATCACAAAGGGCCATAAGGTCTTTAGTTGATCACGGAATCGGCCGAGCAGCCCATTTATTCTAACCTAACCATCCTGTCACCCTATTAAAACATATTACATTTTTATACCCTTGGAGAGGGTATATTAAAATTGTCCGGATGTTTGTAACGCACAGAAGGAAGCATCTCCGACCACATAAAGTATATATATTCTTGATCAGCGTGACGAGCTGAGTTGATATAGCCATGTCCGTCTGTCCGTCCGTCTGTCCGTCTGTCCGTCCGTCTGTTTCTATGCTATCTCCTCCGTCAGTTTGAAAGCTATCGTAACCAAACTTTGCACGAAGTCTTTTGGTACAAATACGCTGCACATTTGTCGGAACCGGCCGGATCGGATGACTATAGCATATAGCTGCCATAGGAACGATAGGTTTTTTATGTTTTACATATTAGAAGTTTTAGAAACATATATTTTAGCAAAAAACGTTTTTTGTTTTCAATGCTCGCTAACTGATCAATATGATATGCTAACACATTATTTTGTCAAGTCTGATCCAAATCCGATGACTATAGCATATAGCTGCCATAGGAATGATCGGTCGAAAAAATAGTTTTAGTGAGAAAAACTCTATTGTTTTCATTGGTAGCGTGTTTGTACATTTCAGCTATAAATATTATCTGTCTCAACACAATTTTAAAGAAATTTGATCAAAATCGGATGAATATATCGTATAGCTGCCATATAAAGAACTTGCATAAATATATCGTGCTCCAAGGGTATATAAACTTCGGTCGAGCCGAAGTTAGCTTCCTCTATTTTTTTACTTTAAAACAGTGGTGCCGTAATTGACGTAATTTTCCTATCACGTGTGATAGGAAGTCAAAATGCTGCCGGCGTCGCAGCCGATACACGCATAGAGAGAGAGAAAACGTGTGCTCCAAGGTATACTAAACAAGGTAGGCCCACTCACTCTCGCTCTCTTGACAACTTGTTAAATTTCAGTCAGTAAGCAACTGTTGTAAGCGAAGCATCACCGCGGACGAATTTTTTTTGTGTTTTACTTAGTAGCTTAGTAGGCTTTGTATTGAAATATATTACTCTCTCGCTCTCGCTCTCTTTGACACAAATATAAGGAGTTGTGAGAGAGCGAGTGAGCCTACCTTGTTTAGTATACCTTGGTGTGCTCTATAAATAGCACGCACACACATTTATTTCTTTACACACACCATCGCAAAGCTTGATAGTTTGTGTTTGGGCACCACTGCTTTAAAATGTTGAATTGAGTCAGATGTCAACAACAGCCAGTGTGACCTTTCTTGTGGCAAATACCAAAAAATTCGGGTAGAAATTCTATATTCTCAACTAATTTCAGGATTTTTTTGGTATATAATTTAAGTATGCACCGAATTCGCCGTGTTCGTAATATTCGCCCGACAATATTGCCGCTAGAAATTGTCCGTAAAAAAAGCAAGTGCCATTCCAGCCTTAACGATGTTCTCACCTTGCACCCCTGTCAAATCCATCGCGTTTCCTGAAGTGCAGTAACGGTCGATGAATATTTCTCGAGGACATTCACCAACTGGAGACTAGCACCATCTCTGTTAAGGGTGCTGACATTCCAGGTGTATATCCTCAAATCGTGAACCTTAAAACGTGGGTCGTCGTCAGAGATTATTGACACAAGTGTCATTGGTAGAGATACGGTGGTGGGTACCAAATCCGACGCACCAATCCTATATATTGTACCCTGTAGGGAAGAGGGAGTCGACGCTGACGTTAGCTTGCAGCTTTGCGAATGCATCGCTCACTGTTACCGGTGGTCCCCAACGAGGAAATGTGAGTCGACCTGAGAAGATGTAAGCCAGGATCGCGCTGCGTTAGCCAAGTTGAACCGGATAGCAGCTTTACCTGACTACATCCCCCTCCCCCCCCCCCACGCGTCAAACAAGTGCAAACCTCTAAAATTTTGCAGAAGGTTCGGTCCGGGGGTTCGAACCCGTTGTAAAACTTAAGGTTCGGTTCGCGGACCGGTTCTTGGAACTCCTGAACCCAAGGTTTTGGTTCGAACCCCGGTTCGCTTGAACATATGAATAGTTTCGGTTTATAAATACTTATTTGTTTAGCTGTGAGCTGTTTAACTAGCTTTTATATCAGGATGATAAAACTTATATGTTGGAAAGGCTCGTTGAACTGATACCTAAGTTGCTGGAACATAAAGTATAGTTAAGGCAATTTGTTTTAAGTATTCGTTTTTCTTTACCTTTCCAAAATTGTAAAACATTTGTCGAATGGAAGGAATCTCTAACATCATTTACAGATTTTATATTTGATATTCGTTCATTGCTTTCTATGGCTTTCATAAACTTCACTTTTTTGCAATCAAAAGTTTATTCATTTAAAAATGAATTTTGAAAACTCTCATTAAGAATATATTTTTGGAGCTTCAGCAGAAGTTGACAAAGTTAAAAAAAAAACTCGGGTGTAAGAGCGCTGCTGCCAATATTGGCACTGAGCTTATTATAAAAGAACGTTTATCGAAAGTTTATAGTAATAATCAAAACAACAATTGCTCGAAAAGAAAAGCCAGCGGAATTAAAATCACTTAGTAGTAATTGTGAATCCTGCAGTTTTCAATTTCAATCCACCTAAAGGTGGAGCTTCTTTAAAGAACTCTAAATACATAAATCTTTAATTGTTAGTAAACGTTAGCACATTTTGTAGGTTAAGTTCCATTGCGTCTCACAATCGAGCAATAGTTTTTTGTTGTAATTTTTCTATAAGCAAAAGATTTCATATAGTGTGAGTACGGAGAAGTATGGGAACTCTATATATACTAATGTGAAACTTTCCCTAAAAGAATTCGTTTATTACTAAATTTAGAGTTTGTGCAGCACAACAAGCAAGAAATCTATTGAGGTAACTTGGTCATATTCCAAATCAAGAAATACTTTTGATGCACATGAGCAACCTTCATCAACATTACAGTCTTTATAGTTGCATTCCTGTTCTGCTCTGCAGTTGTCATTCAAAAGTTCTCCTGCTCGATCCATATTCGCATCATTATCGACATTGATAGTATAAATCTGACCTAGAGAAATGTCGCAGGATTGGAAAGCTTATTGAATGAGAGCAGTCAGATTATAAGCAATTGTGTTGTTGGAAGAACTACATAATCGGGCATGTTCTCAATTCCACTTCCACGGCAACCTTTCGAAAGTGGAATTAATTCATGTGCTCGCAACACCAAAACGAACAAGTTTTTCGTTTTGAAAAGTAATGCTTGTTAGTCGGTGGATTGAAAAGTAAGTGCCAAATTACGCACTCTTACAGTTTCTGGATGTGCATAAAGTAAATTTTTCTTAATTCTGTGATCAATTTAGAAATTGTTAGTGAATTTTAATTGGCATTCTAGTCTTTAATTGATTTATAACGATTTTTTTGTTTAATGTGTCCAAAAACGTATAGTGAAACCTAAAAATCGGCCTCTCTCATTTCCGACTGTTGCATTTTCGATCGTTTCGCTTGGAATTCTGGTTTCTCTCTTGTGTATCTAGTGCAATTTTCGCTTCTTCCAGTGAAATGAAAAAAGTAAAAGGAGAGCCATTTCATTCGAAATTCAGAACACAAAAACAAAACCGAAGCGGAACTGCGTTCGATTTTGGAATTGAGAACATGCCTGAATATGTTGAACCGAACCTAATTTTTTGAAAAAGCGGTCCGGTTCGGGTTCAGGTTCGAGGAGTCAAAAATATTAGGGGTTCGGTTCATGGTTCGGTTCTTTGGACCCGAAAAACCCGAACCGAACCGGTTCTTAGGGGTTCGGTTCTGGACCGGTTTGCAGCCTTGGAAAAAAAAAAAAAAAAAGGGACAACTGGCACTCAATCATGCACACACACACACACACACACACACACATGCACATGGGGAACGGGTTGCGAGTCTCAGGTTAGGCATTTCACTGTATGTAGTCCTCGTCATCCGCATAACGGTGCTTTGATGGTTGTTTGATTTCTTGTTTTCCAGCGATTGATATTTTATCGTTTTTATGCCCAACCAACCCCACCCTCCACCCTCCACCCTCCGGGTGGGATGTGGCTGTGGATGTGTGCGTGTGGTTACATGTGGTTGCTTAATAGATTTTTTATGATCTGTTTTTCTTTTCGGTTTGCCTTTGGCCCGAAAGGCGAAAGGGTTCTTGTTATTTTTGTTTGGTGACGCTTCCAATTTTTTTTATTGATATATTTCGCGTGCATGTAAACAAGCAAATAACATTAATAATCCACATCACCCCCACCCCCACCCCGGCACCCGTCCCTTAGGCATTGTGTGCGACAAGTGTTGGTATCAATAATGAAAGCATATTATTATCATCATCGGCAGGAGCAGGAGCAGGAGCGGCAGGAGTAAAGTTAAGTGTAACTGCAGGTCAAAAACTTGCAAGCGCCCCCACATGTACACATATAGCTAAAAGGCATAGTCTTGTAGTCCTGCCCCGCTCCCACAAAGGGTTAATGGCAGACAACAACGATGACAAAACAATGCAGGGCCGAGGTCGGGATATTTGGGGGTCTGAGGGGTCGCGCCCGTAGCCCTTGAGCGCCATAAATTAACCCTTTTGTTAATTGATACAAATACAATTAATGTGCGTGTGTGTGTATGTGTGTCTGTGTGCGGCTACTTAACGGGTAACGGTAACTAAGCAAACAACGACGACGACGAAAGGCAACAACCGTGACCAGAAGCAGCTAAGCAGAGAGAGAGCACCCATTTGATTGCAATCCTAATTATTGCTTAAAACAATTAACATTTCAATGTGTAATACAATACAATGACCACACTCACACACACACACACACACACTTGGAAAGGATATGCATAAACTAGTTTACAAAAAAAAAAAAATAAATGACCCATTTCAACTGAAATATTTTTGTAGTGTAGTTTGGAATGGTGATCTCAAAAATCAATTTCAAAAATTTTTTCATGGCTCCGTTTTTGAAATATGAATTTTTTTCACTTTTTCGGTAGGTGCTCTTACATTTTAAGCCATATCTGACTTCATAATTGTCAGATAGAGTCAAGCAAGATATGAATCGAAAGGCAATTGAACTGCCAGTAATTGCGTAGAACATTGTTTTTAAATCGGCTTAGTAGTTTGGATACAATAAACCAAAACATTTCAAAAAAATTCAATTTTTTGCTCAAAAATGCAAGAAATTTCATTTTTAAACGCATAGAAAAAATATAAAAAAATCCAAAAAAAATTATTTTTATTTTTTCTACTTAAGAATCGCACTTTTGCGAAGAAAATAAGGTATTGGTGAGGAAAATCGTGTCACACGTACCGAAGATGGATCAAATTGAGTAGAAAACTAACAGTCAAATTTGAGTATTTTGTGTGTTCACAAAAAAAAACTTGTATTTTTCTTCGTCGTTTGGTCACTTTATGAAGTAAGCGAAAAGCCAGAACAAAAATTATAATCAAGAACCGAACAAAAGTCGAAGCAAACGGAAATTTATTTTTGAATAATCACGAAAATACCACATTTTTTTGCACTAAATTGCTCACAGCTCCTGTGTTTGTTCATAGATTTTGATAATCGTTATCTGGTTCTCTTCGTAGGAGTGCGATTCTTAAGTAGAAAAAATAAAAATAATTTTTTTGAATTTTTTTATATTTTTTCTATGCGTTTAAAAATGAAATTTCTTGCATTTTTGAGCAAAAAATTGAATTTTTTGAAATGTTTTGGTTTATTGTATCCAAACTACTAAGCCGATTTAAAAACAATGTTCTACGCAATTACTGGCAGTTTAATTGCCTTTCGATTCATATCTTGCTTGACTCTATCTGACAATTATGAAGTCAGATATGGCTTAAAATGTAAGAGCACCTACCGAAAAAGTGAAAAAAATTCATATTTCAAAAACGGAGCCATGAAAAAATTTTTTGAAATCGATTTTTGAGATCACCATTCCAAACTACACCAAAAAAAAATTTCAGTAGAAATGGGTCTTTTTGGCTGTAAACTAGTGTAATTCGATTAAACTTTTTGTTTCATCCAAATCGGTTTCAGAACAGGCGGAATCAGTTGCCGCCAGCCCGAAAACGTGGTTTCGAGATAAACGCGTTCGTAAAGTCGAAGTTTATTTTTCGAAAAAAAGCAAAAATGTTGGAATGCAGTTTTAAAGAGGCATCACCAGCGTCGATCGCACTTATCTTCTTTCATCAAAATTTAAAATTTTTGTTTAAAACATTGGTTTAAAATAAAAATAAAAAAGGCTATCTAAATTTATCTGAAGCTATTTCGAATAAAAAACCTAGGTTATATTCTTAAATGTCCGAAAAAAATGCAAAAAAAAGTCGAAAATTTGCAAAAAATTTTCTAAAAATAGGGCCTTAAATCATTATAACCGTATAACAACCGACCGATCGAGAATTGAAATGAATTCAACAGATACATGGGTGCCTGTTCCCGTTTTCAATTTTCAAAATACCTACACAGCTAAAACTAAAAATTACAAATTCGCCCTAGACTTCATCAAAATTTCAGGAATGAAATCTTTGCTGGATGCGTCGGGTCGTCAATGTTTACAATTTGTCTAATTATTGCCATTTTGATAGATAAATTTCCCAATTTTGAACAAAATTTCATATACATAAAAACTTTGGAGCCTCTCTTCAACTAAATTTTTTTTTACATTAAATTTTACTCCCGCACAACACAAAATTTTACATACATCGGCGGAAATCAACGTTTTTAAAACCATTTTTCCCCCCAGGGGGTGTGTGGGCCCGCGGAGGGGGGAATTTTCCGGCAGATTGGTTGGAGTTATGATTGAATTTTCATATAGATCACACAAATGCGTGAACACCACACCACACAAAAGAGTTTTACAAATTTTTCACATTTCCCGACAGCAAAAATTTTTCAAAATCCGATGTTAGTACTCACTTTCAGCATTAAATAAAACTTCTGTCAAAACTCATCTTCCTTTCTTTTACGGTTTGAGCTGTGGACAGTCACCAGTTTTATTTTTGAATTAGCATTAAAATTAAATGATATTTAAAAAATTTGAATTGGCATTTTTAATTTTAATTCCAACTAAAAATATTTTTAATTGGCATTGAAATGAACAATTTCAATTCAAAATTCTCAATTGAAATTAAAATAAAATAATTGTAATTCAAAGTTTTCAATTGCATTAAAATGAAATAATTTTATTTAAAATTTTCAATTGGCATTAAAATTAAATAAATTCAATTTATTCAAATTATTTATTTATTCATTCCAAAATGATCTTGGGTGGCAGCTGGTAGCACTCTGACCCAGCACAGTGGGTGAACTTGTTCTCCACGAACAATAGTACATGAAATACGATGAATTACCATTTCGAGTGCATTGTGCAACACTCTAACCTGGTATTTGATACTTTACTTATCGTTTCCAACACTTCGAAGTATTTACCGCTCAAGATTAGAGGCTTCGTTCTCTCTTCAATTGGGATATCAGCAGAATTCGGGCTAGCTTTGCTGACGGTAAAGTCTGGAGACTGCTGTTAATAGCATGGATCCTTAATACTATGGTCGGAATCGACATCGTTGTTGATTTCGCAAGAAGTCATATTGATAACACAATAAAATTCACTGAACATTTTCTCAATGATTATTTTATTTTTTCACGGCCAAATTTGAAAATTTTTGAATGGGTATATTAAAATTGTCCGGATGTTTGTAACGCACAGAAGGAAGCATCTCCGACCACATAAAGTATATATATTCTTGATCAGCATGACGAGCTGAGTTGATATAGCCATGTCCGTCTGTCCGTCCGTCCGTCTGTCCGTCTGTCCGTCTGTTTCTATGCTATCTCCTCCGTCAGTTTTAAAGCTATCTCAACCAAACTTTGCACGAAGTCTTTTCGTATAAATACGCTGCACATTTGTCGGAACCGGCCGGATCGGATGACTATAGCATATAGCTGCCATAGGAACGATCGGTTGAAAAAGTAGTTCTAGTGAGAAAAACTTTTTTGTTTTCAGTGCTATCGCTACCAACCCTCGTATTTATAAGTTTTTTATGCTTTCACATAATTTCAGCAAGTTTTATGCAAATCGGGCAACTATATAGTATAGCTGCCATACAAAAAACAGATCTGAAAAAAAGTTTTAGTATGAAAAACTTTTTTGTTTTCAATGCTATCGCTCCCAAAATCGTTACTGATCAATATGATAAGCTAACACATAATTCTGTCAAGTCTGATCCAAATCGGGAGACTATAGCATATAGCTGCCATAGGAATGATCGGTCGAAAAAATAGTTTTAGTGAGAAAATCTTTTTTGTTTTCAATGGTAGCATCTTTGTACGTTCCAGTTATAAATATTATCGGTCTTAACACTATTTTAGAGATTTTGATGAAAATCGGATGAATATATCGTATAGCTGCTATATAAAAAACTGGCAGGAATATATCATGCTCCAAGGGTATATAAACTTCGGTCGAGCCGAAGTTAGCTTTAATATTTTTATCTCGTACCGAAGGTACATAGAGTATATTAAGTTTGTGCAAAAGTATGGGAGAAGATGCAAGAAAAAATATTTCCGACCCTATAAAGATAATATTTTGTTGAGCATCAACAGCCGAGTCGATATAGCCATGTCCGTCTGTCCGTTTGTCGTCCGTCTGTCGTCCGTCTGTCCGTCCGTATAATAAAAATATAATATAAAAAATTATATAAAAATTTATTTAATTTCACGCCCCTCCCACCCCCAAATTTAAAAAATATTAAATATATTTTAATTTATTAAATTTTTTTCAAAAAATATAAAGATAAGTTAATAATAAATAAGTAATTAAATTACCCCTACACCCCTCCACCCACCACCCACCCTTTTAAAAACAAACGCCAAAAATTAAGAGAGGGAGAGAGAGAGAGAGAGAGAGAGAGGGAGAGAGAGAGAGAGAAAATATATTATGTTGACCACTTCTAAACTATAATTATATTAAAATAAGGTTAACTAACAAAAATTAAATTAAAATATTAATTATAAAATTTTTTATATTAGAATCTTATTATTGCCACGCCCTCCTGCCCCCAAATTTTAAAAAACTCACTCCCAATTATATATTTAAAATTTAATTTAACAGAAAAAAATTAAAAACAAATATAAAGACTATTAGCTTATCTTCCAAAGATCATATAATTAAATATTATCTTGCACCCACCACCCACACTTTACAAATAATTACACTTAAGTATAGAGTAAGAAGAGAGGTAGAAGGGTAGTGGCAGAGAGAGAGAGAGTACAGATATATTATGGGGTTGACCTACTTTCTCACTTTTATTTATTTACTTTAGAATAAGGGCCTAACTTTCATTTTATACATAAAAATTAAAAGTTAGGCGGTGTGAAGCTCAACTAGCCTGACTCCCCAAAATTTGAAATAAACTGATTGATTGTATTGTATGGATACACCAGATTATAAAAAGTTTAAGATATTATCTCTATAGTCAAGAATACAAAGAAAAATGTCAAGAGCGACAACTTTGCTAAAGATTAAATGCAAACGTGCAAAATCTGCGAGATATGGAATCCTGTAAATAAGTGAAATAAAAACAAAACGGCCCCAAACGCCAGACAGTGTTTATATATAAAGAAGAAGATTTTTCTTAAATTTTAGGAAAATTAATTTTATTACCCAAAATCAGATTTTCAGGCAATAAATATATTTTTAGGTTGATTTTTTTGGAATCCTTTGCATTTAAATTTATGTTAGTTTCCTCAACTCTGCATTGTTATTTATAATATAATATATTATAAGCAAATAGTTACAACGCCTTTTATTTTACGTTAAGAACGAACATATTTTATATACTTAATAATAATAATAATATTTACCATAAGATTTTAAGTTATTTAATAATATTAAATAATTATTGCTAAAATTTATATAATTTTTTCCAGCTGATACAATATATGGCAAAGGTTTGAAGATAGTAATTAATTAAGTTATAAACAATTTAAATTTGACCTTGGAGAAAGACTTGTCGCAGTCATATCAAGTTATGCAAATAAGTCGGAATCAGGCAGATCGAACGTCTTTTTCATATAGCTCATATAGAAATGATATGAATAATTGAATTTGGATGTGGTTAAATTTAGTTTGTAAACTATGGTCACACTACTCCACAAAGTCGCCGGATGGTTGTCATTTTTGACAAGTAAATACTTTTGTGTGAAATAAGTGAAAAGGCTAACAATTATACATGTACACGGGATTGGAACAAGAAGAAGGTGTATATGGGCATTTCCAACAAAAAGGTCCACCTGGGCAAAAAAAATTAAAAAGTTTAAAAACACTATATTTGATCGAATTTTCATAGGGAAACAATCAAATTAAACTAATAATATGAGCTAATATTACATTACTAATGATCCATTTTACGCTTTACTCTGGAGATGCCGAACATCATAAACGTACCATCAGAGATTGCTGAATTTTAAAACTGACACAGAGAACTGTGCACACATATACAGACACCTACTTGACACAAAACATTAGACGAAATTAGTTGCATATCAGACTCCGTGGCGAGCACCCGTACTTGCCCCTGATAAGTCTTAATGTTGTACAAAAATTGTTTCTTGGGGAAAATCTTGTTATTTTTATCTTTTAATGTTGTTTTGTTGCCCCGATGTGCGGCCATAAATATATTGGGAAAACAAAAATCAAAAAACTATCGTCATTCTTGATGGGACGGATGACCTTGAGCCAGCACAACCAAACATTTGGACTTAAGAAGATCAGGTCGCTAAAACCAACACATTGTACTCAAAATTTTAAAATCAAATAATATACATTTCAAAGAACTATTCATTCATAAGATATTAAGATTATTTGGGCTTAGTTATTGTGTTAGGTGTCGCTAAACTTTGTCTTTATATAGCTGCTCGCGAAAACCACTTCTGTTTTTGTCACGTTCGAATAGCTTCCAATTTTGCAATTATTTTGGAAACCGAATTTCACTTGCTATCCACTTTAACACATATTATACAGTAAAAAACGAATTAAAAGAAAAGTGTATTAAACGTTTTATTTTGACTTTTTAATTTTCACTCATTTTGGGCTATCGAGTAAAACTGCAGGCTTACGAGATGCGGACGACGGACGGATGTGAGACGGTGCCCTCAAAAGGAGGGTGAATGAGAGCTATTTGGGGTATCAAACGGTACAGACGAATCTTTTAAAACGGTTCGACAGAAGGGAAATGCCCATATAAATACATACATATCGCTCACTTACTTCAATACAGGCAAAACTAAAAAAATACGGTTTTTGACGTAATGATGCAGAAATACTCGCTGTATTGTGTACTATTTTGTGTAAAAATTTTCCATGTGATATGAAAATATGTCTCATTATAATTTTACAGTATCATGTTTATGTTAATACAAGAACGTCATATTTCAGTTGTCCTGCAATCGATATTGAGCGAACGTACATCGGCTTTCAGTTAAAACATAATACTTTCATGTTTTATCAATAAGCATTCTAAATTAAATTAATTAACTCGAAACTGAAAGAATCATTTTTTCTGGATTAAGTCTATTGAGAACTTTATACGTGTTTTTCTTGAAATGGATTATTTTGAGTTATGCCAGTATTGAAGTAAGTGAGATGAAAATGTACATAAATGAACAATGCACGTTATGTTATATTATTATGTTTAATTTATATGTTGTCTTCTTCTTGTTTGTGTCCCGTGAGAACGCATTGTACATTATATTTACATACATTCATTTGTGTACAGGGTTGTCCATATTCGACGGACCCATCTGGCAACGCCATAACTTTTGACAGAGATGTCAGATCGCTTAATGACATACCGCGTTTGAAGCGTCAGTCCAAGCAGATTTTTACCATGGAACAATACACGCCACGCGAGCGCTCTGAAATAGTTGAAATTTACATTCAACAGAACAAGTCAATTGTGAAAACTCAACGTGCTTTTTAAAAATTTCAAAAATTTTCACATTTCA
Source organism: Lordiphosa stackelbergi (assembly GCA_018904235.1). Taxonomy (NCBI): domain Eukaryota; kingdom Metazoa; phylum Arthropoda; class Insecta; order Diptera; family Drosophilidae; genus Lordiphosa; species Lordiphosa stackelbergi. Next base: position 28,533 of record JAEIFU010001118.1, on the reverse strand, counting down.
CATTGAATGGGACCGTAAATAAGCAAAATTGCCGTATTTACGCCACTGAAAATCCTCAGGAGATTCAAGAAGTGCCTCTTCATGACGAAAAAGTCACAGTTTGGTGCGGCGTTAGTGCGAAAACGGTCATTGGGCCGTTTTTCTTCCAAAATGAAAATGGCCATGCTGTTACCATCAACCAGAGCGTTATCGCGACATGATGACCAATTTTAGATGCCAATTATTCGTCGAAAGCGTATGAGGCAGTTCTGGTTTCAACAAGACGGCGCTCCACCGCACACAAGTCGCATAACAATCGATTTTCTGAAGAAATTGTTTCCGGGCCGTTTGATGTCGAAAAGTGGTGATTTGGACTGGCCACCGCGTTCGCCCGATTTGACGCCGCCTGACTTCTTCTTGTGGGGATATTTGAAGTCAAAGGTTTACGTTAACAAGCCAAGGACCGTAGAAGAGCTCAAGGACAACATTCGTGAAGAAATAGCCGCTATTCCGGCCGAAATGTTGGCGAAATCGATGGAAAATGCTGCAAAAAAGGGCACAATACGCCATCAACGCCAGAGGCGGCCATTTGAGAGATATCATATTCAAAAATTGATGTAAACAAATCTACTTGGAACAAATTAAATGATTAAGATTGCCAACCGCCAAATTTTTAATTTTTTCTTTGGATTTTTTTCGAATATGGGCAACCTTTTAAAAAAAAATTTTTTAATTCTCTATTTACTCTTTCTTTTTTAAAAAAATTTTTTTTTTATAAAAATGCGTTTTACTGGCACCAAATTGCCTTAGAATTTTTTATTCCCTAAAATTAAATACATAATACCCTTTGGGCGTAAAAAATAAAAAACATATTCTATTATAACCATCCTCTAAATATTTTCACACAATAACTTTTTCACACAAAACTATAAAAATAATATAATAAAAAAAATTAAAATATAAATTTTATTTAAAATAATATATATTATTAATTTAAATAAAATTCACCCAGCATACACCTTCAATCATCTAAATTTTTAAATTTATTTAATATTTAAAATTTATTTATAAAATTATTAATATTTATACTTTATTAATTTTATTTAAATATAAAACTAAACAAAAATCTATCAATCAAAAAAAAAAGTGTTAGTCTGCTGGTGAACGAGTTTGATAGAATTTTTAGGCAACAAAGTTATCGATATATTTTTGTTGGCGGAAGGTTTGAATTTTTGACAACAAACAGCTTAATATAATTAAGAACTGACTACTAAATATTTATGACCGTCGTCACTAGCACCGACTGCTCCTGGAATTCCCCTTAATTTTCCTTAAGACTTTGTTAGCCATTTTGTATTTGTTGTACGCCCGGTCACGGCGAGAATGTGCACATAAAATCGAATATCCGATGGCCAAATCCACAAAGTGGCAATGGGCTAAGAGCATAGGTGGGAAAATAAGGACAATTCGTTTCCGTCCCGCCACGACCCCGACCACGGCTGTCCCGTCCTGATCCCGACCAACAAATTTTAATTCAATATCGTCGCGCGTCTCTCGGGTCCCGCTGCAATTCCGTCGCGAGCCCATCTCTAGCTATGAGTTCTTAGCGATGCACGGGACATCATAAAATAATCCATAAATTTGTTCATTCTATATTTTTGTACTGTCCCAACTAGTAGTGTGGCCAAAAGATTTGAGTTTCCTTCTACTTAGAGCTGGCCAATGGCAAAAGATGAAGTAATGTCTCCTCCTGTTGTTCTAAAGAAATCCGCTGTGGGCGACTCCTAAGCCCGCGCATGCCTGCTAATAAGGCAGTGACCCGTTATGGCCCAGACCAGAAGTAAGATGTTTTCCGTTTCAGGTTAAACGAGGACCACGTGACCCTAGTTACTAGGCGCCGGGTTTCATTCCTTGTGATTATCTTGCGTGAGGGTATGGGCAAACCTAACCTAACCTATTCTCCGGGAGGAGCTGAATGGTATTGCCTTGACAAACTGTGATGAGGTGTCCATGTACCCAGATGAGGTGGTTACTACGCGTACGCAGGGCTTCTCCTTTTTGGAGTGGCGGCTTTTCAAGATTCCCCTCCCAATCCGCAACAACCAGTAGAGCCTCAGAGCCTTGCACGAATTTTCGTGAGCTACTAGCGAAACCAGTCCTCTGCCATTTCATTTATTACAAAACAAAGAGGTTTCACATTCACCTTCAAAAATTGGTTGACAAAATTGCTTTGTTTTCAATTGGTTTTACAGCCATTTCCAAAGAGACTTGACAAAACTACCAAAAGTGACAATTCTTTTGTTTTGGGACAGTGTGACCAGACTGTAAGATGTATGCATGTAATATGGTCACATTGCCTAGAGCGTTGTTTTTGGTTTAATTTAAAATTAACAGTTTCACAATCAGTAAATACAAATGATTAACATGCGTTTTTCACGGCCCACCCCTGGCTATGGGGCCTGATGAGCAGATATGACAATTTAGTAATGATTAAATTCATAATTATTACCCAGTTTAAATTTGGTTGAAGTCTCACGGTGTTTTGTAGCTTGCTTTGAAAATTGCGCTCAATCATTGATGGGAAAATTATTCAAATTTCATCCGATTACGCATATTTGTGTATCGACAATGTGCGATACCTCTTGAAATAATTAAAATTAATTATTCAGGGAGCTATCGATAACGATACAGAAAATACGGATCTAGTATTTTATCGGTATTTAATTGAGGCCTTTTTGTTGGAAGTGTGGACTGCCACCAAAGAGACTGCCAAAGGGCTTTGGCACAAAAATTTTTGTGAGTTTTTATACCCTGTACCCATTAAAAATGGGTAAAAGGGGATCATGAAGTTGTGCAAATGTATGTAACAGGGAGAAGGAAACATTTCCGACCCTATAAAGTATATATATTCTTGATCAGCATCAACAGCCGAGTCGATTTAGCCATGTCCGTCTGTCCGTCCGTCCGTCCGTCCGTCCGTCTGTCTGTATGAACGCGTCGATCTCAGAGATGGTAAGAGATAGAGGTTTGACATGTATGGGACAAATGCTTCTTTTATCTGCACGCAGATCAAGTTTGTTTCCAAATTTTGGCCACGCCCCCTCCCGCCCCCGCAATTTGGAAAAAACGTTATATCTCCCACAGTTTTGAAGATAGACGATTTGTACTTTCTAGAGATAGTTAGTAATTAGCAAAATGAATCGATTTGCCGAAGAAATGATAAAGATCGGATGAACGGTTCTCAAGTTATGAGCAAAAAAGGGAACCAAGCCCCCCCGCTACCACCCCTCCAACCCTAAAAAAATGTTGCATACTTTTCGGATGGTCACCCCAAGGAACGCAGGAGCACTGTTAAACATGTTTTTTCATGAGTAACGGGTTTATCGAAGTCGGTTAGAGCCGACTTTAACTTACGCTCTCGTTGTCAATTGTACAGGGTATATTGAAGTCGGGCTACTCGACTGCAACGGTCTTACTTGTTTTTATATGGAGTTTTTTGTTTTGGCAAGTCTTTGGTGGAAGTTATGTATTACGCTTACACAATACAAAAAAAAACATGATTATAATGCGTTCACCAGCAAAAAAAAAATCGATTTTTGTCATCGATTTATGCTGCTGAACACGCTCAATGTCACAGCAAAGGCCTTCTTGTGAGCCGATAAATATATCGATAACTTTTTATGTAATTAATATTTCTTTAAAAATTATGAATAAAATCGGGTTGATACATGACCTAATGATGCAGCCTGTAGCAAACACTAAAATCAAAATTTTTTAACGTCATCCGGCTTCGACCAAACTTTGCGAATCTGTTAAAAACATATTCAAAATTCACCGAGCCTAAGACCTATAAAACTTAAAACAAAAAGTTTTTCTAAGACCCATTTTCCGATCGATAGCAGCCATACGCTACAGTCATTCGATTTCGATAAAAATTTGCGTATCTGTTTGAAAGCATATAAAAATAACACATAGTTTACAAAAATAAAAAATATAAATGACCCATTTCAACTGAAATATTTTGTAACGTAGTTTGGAATGGTGAACTCAAAAATCGATTTCAAAATATTTTTCACGGCTCCGTTTTTTAAATATGAATTTTTTTCACTTTCTCGGTGGGGTTGCTCTAATATTTTAGTGTCATATCTGACTTATGGATAGTCAGATAGAGCCAAGCAAGATATGAATCGAAAGAATTGAACGCCAGTAATTGCGTGAGAACATTGTTTTTAAATCGGCGTTTTAGTAGGTTGTCGAAAATTTCTACAATATCTATATCGATATATTTGGCGATATTGAAATTATCGATATAAAAAATATTTTTCGATATTTTTCAATAAAAACACCGGAACTTAACAACGAACAGGTCTTTTGAGGTCTTTATTAAATTAAGAAAGATAAAATTAGAAAATTTGATTCATTTACATCTACGAAACGTAAAAACTTCTGATTTTACCAATAATCGTTAGACAGAGATTTTAGGAAGACCTTTGAGTTATGTGCTCATCGGTCTTTCGGCTTCTGGTGTCAGAAACCACACTATTTATAGCGAAGAGTAATCCTTCAAAAATTACTACTTCAGAGAGCGATTTACTAGATGCATTAAATTAGGATTCCTAAAAGAAATATATATTGGATGTTAAAGCTCAGTTTCTTAGGACGCGAGTCCATAATAGATTAAAATATATGCATAAATTGAAGTAACTTAAGGTACATGTTATTGCAAAGATGTACTAGAGTGACAATCTCATTACCTACACAGCGGTTGTATCCACGGCTAGCAGCATTATGCCAAGCCAATAATCGATTGTCAAACTTTGGCTCATTTATTATAAATTTGGTAATTTACTCCGTTATGATGTTTGATGTTTTTGATTTCCCTCAATTATTTCATCGAAAGCATTACTCACAACCAACGCAGATTCAAGACAAGTTTTCTTAAACCGTGGGTCAAGCAGAGTGGACTTGATCAAAATTTTATTGCTTTGAAGAGGAGTTAGACGAGCAGTAGCGAATTTCATAAAAACTTCTTTTGCTTTACATTTGGCATGCTCGCTGCGTTCGAGCAACACTGCTGATACATAATATAGTAGACAAATCAGCAAAAAAAATATTTGTTGAGTTTCCACTGGTCCTTAAAACTTTATTGTACAGTTTGCACTGCGATTTCTGCGCATCAACTGAAAAGCATTTTTTTTTAAATATTTTGCCTTACATGTCTAGAGCAGTTATTCGCAACAGTTCTACCGATCGCCAAAACAAAAATATCCCCGAAAAATATCAAATCGATATCCGGAACGCCCCCCGAAAAATATTCGATAATGATATTCTTCATTTTGGGCAAAAATATCGATATTTCGGTATATCGATAATATTTTCGACAACCCTAGTCTGCCGGCCCACTCTCCCACCCCCAATTATGCCCACTATTCTTTGGACAGATAAAAGATGCTAACATAAAGAAAAAAGTTTTTCTAACTACTACGTTTATACCCCCGCTATTTGCAATAGAAATAATTTATAAATAACTACCGTTTATACGCTTAATATTGTACGTAAGTAAAGGTGTTTGAAGGTGGCCGGGTTGGCAGCCTTGGTAAGATTGATCTAAAATAAGATAGATTCTAAAGCAATGTTTCTTACAATGCGTTAATGCAAAAACGAAACCAATTATTGCATAAACGAGTGCTCGATAGACATTTACAGTTTCTAGTGTGGCAAGTGAAAGAAGATAACGCCGCCATCAAACCATTATTGAGAGATATTAAAGCAATTTTGGCTTCCATTGTTCATGCTGTAATTAAGCTAGATTTAAGGCTAGACCACAAGATACCAGCCATATATAAACTTCCCTTGGCCAATAATTTTGCCCTCCGTGGAATGATAACCCCTTGTCCAAATTATCTCAAGATTAATAAATTAAAAAGTTTTTATTCTTATTTTTGAAGCAGTTCGAGCAGTTGCATTTGCTTAGTTCCTACCGGTTCTCTGCCATCACATCATTAGATTCACGTAAATACGAGCTAAACACGAGGCATAGTTCTATAAATCAGTATGATAATGATTACAGATCACATAGAATTACAACCTATTTTTTCTTCTTTGAAGCCTTCTTCACGGTTTGCTGCGGCTCAGATAACAAGATTTCATTTGTAAGATGTGTTTGATCATCGAATTATTAAATCTCGCTCACATCGAAAATGTTCTTGGGTGTGGGTCCTCCATTTTTTTTTTTTTTTTTTAAAAATATTTTTAAAATTTAAAATTAAATAAAAAAATGTCATCCGATCCGGTCGGCTCCGACATATTAGCAGCGTGCGGACAAAGGTTAATCGACTCAGCCCGTCTGCCTGACTGTGGGACTGTTTCTTAGAACTAAGTGTCAGGAATCCTCGGAAGGTAGCTACACTAAAAGAACTAAAATTGTTATTTCCAGTGACGTTTTCTTAAGGAATCCGATTACTTAGCCTCCCCAAGTAGTTGGTATTCACCCAAAAAAAAAGGCTTCTATGGAGGACCATTATTTTTGCATTTTGTGCACTTTTGAACCACAGTGCGGTGCGTGGGGTACTTGTAAGTGGCAAACGGAAGTGCGCCACGGGTCAGTCCCGTGTATCTGCGTAACTGAGTGTACTTGTACTTGTATGTAGGTTGGTCACTTTTGGTGCTGCGCCCGGCGGAAGTTGTAATTATCATTGTAGGTGGGAGACGCGTATGAATGTCCATGTGAGTGTTCCCTTTGGCCAGGCCTAAACCGAAAACGTGTACAACGAAATTAATGTACTCACCAGGCACACACACACACACACACACACGCACTTAAACTAGCCCACATGTTTACATTTGCATTTGGTCTTGGAAGGTGGTGGAGAGGGAGGTGCGGGGGGCGTGGCATGTTGACCACTTTGCTTTTAATGGGCGCTCGACCTCGACGCTATTATTAAATGTTCTGCATCTTATTATTAACTGGCCTTTGTTGTTGCTGACGTTGTTGTGGTTGCTGCCTCTCCTCCCCTCCCCCTCCCCCACCCCATTTCCACTTTCCGCCGGGCCCAAGAATTAATTACAAAGCTGGCCCTGCTGATCACGCCCCCGGCCCCACACTGGCCTGGACCATTCATTAATCTATTAATGCGCCAAGAGTAACCCGCTTCTTTAAGCAAAATCTTCACTCGACGCATTTCCGTTTCCGCTTCAATGGCACAGCCGCCACCCCAGCACCCCAGCGCCCCACCATCCCACCACGAGGCATCCACCGCCCACAAATGCTTATGCGGGCAGATTGGCAGAACTTTTGGAACGAATGGCGGTAATGACTTTTCATTCTCGCCCAGATAACGCCAACATTTCGTTTTTCGGTTTTTGGTCTTGGCCCGAAAAATAATCAAAACAGCTGAAAATGCCTCAATGCCTGAACGGGATGGGGGGGGGGGAGGGGGGAGGGGGTAGGGGTGAGATGGAGCGAGCAGACAGGCAGTCAGTTAGCTATCGGTTTGGCCTCCCTCTAACCCGGGTAATGAACGCAATAAACGCAACCGAAAAATTTCAAACTCTCACACGGAGAAAGGCGACTGAAAACTACGTGGCAGGAGCAGGCGGAGGAGGAGCAAAGGGGTGAAGAGATGTTGGTATGGGGGTATGGGCCAGGGGCCATGATAGTGTCCTGACTGGGAATGACTGGGAGGAGGACCAAACGGACGGACGGACTATCTGCGCCATCAGCGAGCGCGTTTTGTGCGCTCAGCCGAAAAAAAGGGGCACCAAATGCACAGTGGGTCAAATCTGGAACAAACTAAAACTGAAGTGAATTGAGAAAGAACTGGTTTTGTTCAAAGAAGAAGATATATCCCTTCAAACCCGATTCAGGACAGGTGAGAAGCAAAGGATCCTATCCATTTCTTTCCATTCTGCTTTGATGAAAAGTTGTGAATTGTATCCTTAACTGAAACCACTGTGCGCCTGAAGAATGGTTCACTAGGCGAGAGCTGGGCAGCCGTTAGTCATAAGCAGGCAGGACCCTCACAAACACACACACACCGGCACAGGAGAGTGACGGAGACGGCAAGTATTTTGTATTTTGTAGTGCGTTTGTTGCCATTTCCTGGCTGTGGGCATTCCGGACGGCGCCGCTGTCTGTTCCATGCTTCTCGCCAAGCTTCATGTTTCTCTGTTTTGCATAGACAGCAACGACTGCGACGACGTCGACATCGTCGACTAATTAACTGCGATTATTACGGTCATTACGTGGGATTTCCTTTGCGTAAACATCTTGAATTTTGGCGAGGACAACTCGAAGAGTCAAGGAGTTATATGCCAACTAATGGCCTCTACCCCACCCCTTCTCAGCGCTGTCTCTGCAGCATTTGCGCCAACATTAAAGCAAATTAACCGCATGCCCCCCCATCCACCGCCCAGCCGCTAAAGTCATTTGTTGTGCAATGTGTTCCATGTGGCTGGCAGTTTAAAAACCGAAACAAAAATCAATACCAGCTAAAGGGAAAAGCACGGCTTGCCGTGCTGGGAATGGGGGTGTGGACAACAACAACTGTCTGATTAGAGAAAGACACTACCACGCCAAGGCTAAAAGGCTAATGGTTATGACTGTGGTTGTTGGCCAAGATGACAGCGGCTTAAAGATCCCGGGAATCGTTGTCTGGTCTGCCATTATGCTTAAACGCTTTGGCTAAAAGGTAAACAACTTTAGATTACCCAATTAATGCACTTGAATTTGATGGCCTTAAGCCCCAAAAGAGGAAAGGGTTTGGGACTTCAATCATAGGTCTATATGAAAAGATCTCTGACATAGCAAGAGAGGATGTCCCCACTAAGTAAGAAATATGCACCAATCGGCACAAAATATCAACTCTTTGAGGCAGCAGTTAGAAATCCATAAGGTGCGTTTAGCGTAAGACAAAAATTTATGGCCGTTTTTTTTTGACCGATTTAATTTAATTTAATAGGAACCCCCGAAAATGTTTAATTTTTTGAATTTGGTCAATTATTTTGGATTTTACAGTGGTTCAAAGTTGATCAATTGTTCAAACTGACAAATTTTTGTATTTTTCTAAATTCAAATGTCACGTTTGGGAACGTATAAAAACCAAACAGAAAAGCGTCGGAAAAGTTTGTATGGAAAAATGCTATTTTCAACCGATTGACTTGAAACTTTGTTTTTAAGCATACTACGCGAAATAATTCGACACAATGTTTTCCCGATTTTGGAAATATTTTTCATCCGATTGGCTCCAAACTCGGTTTGTAAGGGTAGAATACGAAAAAGTTTGAAATGTAGATTTTCCGAAGTCGGAAAATTTAACCCCACGGTCGGAAAAATTCTACATGAAAAAACTATATTTCATCCGATTGCACAATGGTCCCAAAGTCGATTTTTTTTGGCTTAAAGTCTAATTGTAAAGATTTCTGCACGAAATTTGGCTAATACTCATATTTCGAGCCCCCAAAGCGACTTACAAATATTCGTTCAATTTAGACCATTATTTCATATAGCTGCCATATAAACGATCTGGCCGATTTTCACTAACCTTGTTGTTTTTTAAACTATTGAACTGTAATTCAGTTTATAAACGTATTTTAGGCTCTCAAGGTGCCCTAAAACATTTATGTTTAACTTAGACTATTTTTTAATATAGCTGCCATATAACCGATCAGGCCGACTAGCATGAATTTAGCTGATTTTGATGATGTAATAAATGCAATATTTACACAGAGAAAAAATAATGCAAAAGCTACACGAAAATGTAGGATTTCTACACGTTTCGACCAGGATTTTCAACCCGTTACTTTTGAGTAGCTTTTCTGCACGCCGCATGTTGAAATAAGAAAGCTAAACGCGGCGTGCAAAAACCCATAGGTGGCGTATAGAACTCAGAAAGCCACATTTGCGTTCAGAAAAGCTACACAAAAGTAGTGGGTTGAAAATCTCGGTCGGAACGTGTAGAAATCCTACATTTTCGTGTAGCTTTTTATTTTTTTTTTTACCATTTTATATTTTTTTTACTTACTCTGGTAGATTTGAAATCCCGGCCCTTGGACTACAACACGATTGGAATGATGTTTTTAGACGTCACCGCCACGTAATGCGTGTAAGGCAAAGGCCTCTAAGACATTACTTGTATTGAATCTGCTAAAGGCACAATCCCATATTTGATTGCTTGTAATTCTCAGAGTTCTAATTCAACGCAATAGCTATTTATATACAGGCAACAGAAATTTGCGCTCGACTTGTGTAGATTTTCAACACGCAGCGTTTAGATTTTGTAAATCCAAACGTACATTTAGAAATCCCCCACGTCACGTGTGACAACCAGTTTGCTAATCGAAAAATATAAGAATTCAGTACTGATGTAGAGCTACATTTTTTTGTGTAGAATTCCCACACCCGCGTATAGGTTTCAATATCCAAACTTTAATGTAGAAAACCCTAAACGTCCGTGTGGTAATCAGATTGCTGCATGAAAAATGTAGAATTATTTGGGGATTTGAGCTGATTTTCTAATGTCGTGTAGACTTTGCCTTTGCACACGCTGCATTTAACTTTTCTACATTTGCATTTAGATTTTTAATTTCTACACGTCGCGTGTAGCTTTTCTGCGCGTCGCGTGTAGCTTTCTGAATTCTACACGCAATTTAACAGGGCGAAATACGTTGCGTTCAGGTTTGACGTTTCTACACGCGCCGTGTAGCCAATTTTGCTTTCTCTGTGTACAGAAGCTAATCTTTTAACACAACTTTAATTAGGTATATATTTTTAATCATTAAATTCAGACTCTAAATGTAAACAGTATTTATTCTCAATATCAACAGTATTATCTTCATCACAAAGAGGGTCCATACTACAACTATATGTAAAAGAGGGAACGTCCAAAAGCACAATGACATCCGTCGAAAGAGGTATCTTTTTAGTTTGTGCCTTTCTTTTATTTAAACATAAACTAGAGATCAGTGGATCGCGAGAGTCCATAGCTCTATGAAAAACGTCGTGCATTTTATTCTGACGGCTGCTTTTTGTGCTTGCGTTCTTCAATCAATCCTTAATGCTCAAACTCGAAGTGGTCTGAAAAATCGTGATTTCGCGGGTTTGTGAAAATTCGTGAAAAAACCAATTAGACTATCTTATAAAGGACACTTTAATGAATAATATTGCATTAACAGTTACGACAATCCACGACAATCCACCAAACTTTTACTTCACGAAACAGAATTATTTTGAGGTTAAGCTCGCCTAAAACAACACAATAAAAACACATTAAACAGAGGACAAAGAACATAAATATAAATTTTTCGATTCTATGACCGCCTTTTAAAAATAAATCAATTATTTCACAAATCGCAACTTTTTTTTGGGCTTTATGCCAAAAAATCGACTTTGGGACCATTGTGGATTGGTTGAAACTCGGTTTGTAAGGATAGAATACGAAATAGTTTGAAATGTGATTTTCTCAAGTTGGAAAATTTGACTCAACGGTCGGAAAATTCCCGGAAAATTTCAGCATGAAAATAATTATTTTTCATCCGATTGGCTTGAAACTCGGTTTGTAAAAGAAAGAATACGAAATAGTTTGAAATGTGATTTTCTGATGATGGGAAATTTGACCTGACGGTCGGAAAATTGCCGGAAAATTCTGCATACAAATAAACTATTATTCATTCGATTGTTCGATTTCTGGGTTCTACGGGGTTCTATATTGTTATTTGCTAGTAAAAATATATTTATGAGGTCTTGCGCTGTGCTGCGTCTTGCGATTACAAGCGACTTGAAACTATTAATATGCATGATTAATCTATGTATTTAGGTTTAATCAAAGCAAGCTGTAATATGCAAACGCGTTTTACATTTGATGTTTAACGCAACATCACTACATTGTGCTAGAGTAAATACATATCCTGAATGGGATTGTGCCCTGCATCCTTTGAACACGTGTAGTGTCATAAAACCAAGGCGATTGGTATTAAGAAAACCCATAAACCAAATTGGGTCGCTTAGACGGGGGCCATAAAATGAGTGATGCAAAATTTGCAATTCGGGTATACACCTTATATACTCTTTCACGAAAAGGAGCCGGCTCTGATGACAGTGCCAACATAAAAACAATGGAAAATATAAGGAAACGGGATATACAACAGAAGTTCGTGGCGGAGTTCGGGCTAAAAGTCGACTGCCCTAAGCAGGGCTATGGAAACACGAATGATGGAAACACAGCTCGGAGGTTCTTCAATAACGATGAGGCAACTGCTCAGATAACAGGAATTCATCTGGATGTCATAAAAAGGTTTAAGATCATTCTCAATGTCTTAAGCTGTGGCGAAAATGTTCTTCTTCTTCTTTATATGAGCCAGCCGGAAGACCTTCAATAAAATCTACAGAAATTCTTTATCATCGTCCCTTTGAAGTTTTTCAAAAATCTCTTTCCTGTTTCGCTTGCCAAGCTTCACGCCGAACAGGATGCTCTATCTGGAAACTGGGTGGTTCAAGGTGTATTTAACAGCCGCAGAGCATTTTAAGTTCAAAAAGTTTTTGGTATGCCAGAACATAGGCTTTCTAACATATTGGCCAGGTCTCTACTACGCGAACGTCAACATATTTTTTCTTTGTTTGGGAAAACCTAGCCAGCACGCACGGAGTATTCTTCTTTTGAAGGTATTCTTCAAAAGACACAATATTAATTCTAATGTCTCAAAGTTTTCGGTAAACTATTATTGTGAAGAAATAAAAAAGTCGCAAATGTTTCATTAGCTGTTGCATTAGCTGTTGCTGCAACACAAAAAAAATAAAATACTTAATCAAAGCTCGAATAATATATTCAAAATATCAATAATTGAGTAATGTTGTTGTTTGCTGAATTAGAAAATAAAAAATTTTTTCCATAGCCCCGGTTTGAACCCGAACCGCTCCGTGCACCCGAACTCAAAGAGTTATACGGGTTCGAACAGCGGAGTGAACCTCTTCCGATTTTAACGGGGTTTGCAGCCCTGGTTTATTTAGCTGCCTACTTTATCTTGCCAGCAATGGCGTAGAGGTTAAGGCCTATGAACAAAAGGCAGCAAGACGTAGGTTTAATTCCCAGTCAAGTAATTTTTTTTGTATCCAAAATTTTTGAACAATTGCAGTTTCGAAATTATTATCGCAGCTTTGCGATCTGATGTCTTAAATGCTTTAACCAGAAATAAGCTAATTGGTTTTCTGTTAATTTCTTCAAAAGTTTTATCTGCGTTACGCATATGTATGAATGTATATTTATTTTAAGGTCGGTCAGTTGAATTTTAATGCTTTACTTGGCCATTTTAATTAATTAAAAAATTTAATTAAAAAACAAAATCTAACAATTCAACAGGCATGTTGAATTGACATGAATTGTCGATAGACATCAGTGGAAAGAGAGTCGAAAAAAAGCTGAAATCTTGGGCAAAAAAAGCTGAAAAAAGTCGATGTGTTCAGTCTTCTTTTTAATCATTTTGGATAAAAAGTTGGAAGTTTCATAAATTTCATGGTCATTTAGATCCTTTTCATAAGCGTTCATTGTCCCAATTAACTTTAAATATTTATGAGGCAGTTGATAATCAACATTTGTTTAATCGACGCAACCCGAATCTGTAAATAAAATACATTTTGATATTGTGTCCCAAAGTGTGGACACAATGTGGCCACGCTGCACAGAAAAATAGTTGATGGCGATTCCAACGAGAAAACATATGAACAATGTACATCAGACCGTTGGCCTTATATGAAAAGTAATTTTTTGTCTAGTTCTTTGCACAACATGGCTCAAAAAATTCTGTATATTTTATAGAAAATTTATCAAAAATCCAAAATCAGGTATAATGAGGTTTGATGGCCTCGAGATGGCTTGAAAAGTTCAAATTTCCCCTTCATCTTGTCATTGAACTGCTAGAATTGTCATAGTAGGCAGACTAAATTTTTGTGAAAATGTGAAAAAAAAAATTATTTTAACATGTCGTACAATTGATTCAACAACACAAGCGGACGGCACCAAATTGATGATTATTGCTGATTATGGCATATCCTTATTGGCTTCAAACTACACAAATATGTATTGTAAAGGAAAAATATTAATGGCATATTCAACTATGCACTTGTAGATTATTATAATCTGATTATATAAATAGTGTGTTTTACTAAAAATTTAGTTATTTATAAAAAAAAAAATTTTTGAAGGTTCTACCGGGAATTGAACTCGGTTCGCCGGATTCAAAAGTCCAGAGTGCTTATCACAACACCACTGAAAATATAATTTAATATGAAATATTTAATGTATTTGTTCGACACTTTTGTAAAAGGTCTCTGTCTACATTGACAATTCAAAGATAAATGAAGGGGAAATTGGAACTTTTAAAGCCTTCTCGAGGCCATCAAACCTCAATATATCTAATTTTGGATTTTTGATAAATTTTTTATAAATTTTGAACCATGTTGTGCAAAGATCGTCACATGTTGAAAATCGTATGGAGAAAAGTTTGGTCTAATGTAGATTGTACATTATAAAATGCCAATCAAAGAAAACATAAAAAATAACGTATCATTTACATTAACTTTAGCGCACAATAGACCAAAATTGGTCGCGGTGCACCCTTCCCCAACAACAAATAATAATACATTAACTATAACTAATAAAATATTATTAAATTAAGAACTTAACAAGAAGTTTGTCGACACATATATCAATGGACTCTTTATTCAAAAGGCTATATTTTGCATCACCTATGTCGAAACGAAGCTCTTCAAAAAAGTTTGGCGCCAAAACATTTTTTTATAATTTTTGAGTATTTTGATCTATGTAGCCTCACTGAAATCCCACACTCGTTTCTAAATTTTTGCTCGCCCAAACTGCTTAAGTAGCCGATCAAATAAACAGAGCGCCGCCCTCTGCTCCGACCTTTTTTGTTATCTCTGCACTAAAGGTTATTTTGTTTTTCTGCTTAAAGCCACCTTCAGTATTTTGATGTTTTTTGGTTTCGGCATGGGTACGCAGATCACTAAATTTTGCAGTTATATTGCATATGCAATGAGAGCAATACACTATGGTAGCGTCGCTAACATCTTTTCGCAGCCCGGTTTCAAATTCCGTGCTGTTGGCTAATACGGGACGTATTGCCGGGACGGCACTTTTGCTTATAATCTTTAGTCATTGCGGCTTAAGATTATAACACAGAGATGATGGTTTGCAAACTTAGAGATGGGAATCGCACTCTGTACATACGAGTAATTTAAAATTGTACGTTAAAAAAACGGAAAAAAAGCAAAATATTTTTTAAAAAAGCCAGGATTCCTGCAGCCCGCTGTTTACGATTTTTCCCGCAATTGGACTTTGAAAAAAACCAGATTTGACGGGAAAAAAGCCGATTTGGCAACACTGCTATTAGACATGCTCTACTTGATCAGCTGTGAGCAATCAAACACAATAGTTATTTCGGTTTCCCGCGTTTTTAAGTGCACTGCCAAATTTGGTCTTAAGTTGCCTTTGTTATAATTAAGTGGAAGAGATGTGTTTTTAATTCTAGCTATTGCGATCATCGAAAATGGATTCGGTGTTCATCCATAGATTTTCTTCACCAATTTCTTATTTTCTTCTATATAGTGCGGTTCTTAAGAAAAAGAAAAAAAAATTGTTTTCTGTATTATATTAAGTTTGTGCAAAAGTATGTAACAGGGAGAAGGAATCATTTCCGACCCTATAAAGTATATATATTCTTGATCAGCATCAACAGCCGAGTCGATATAGCTATGTCCGTCTGTCCGTCCGTCTGTCCGTCCGTATGAACAAATAGATCTCAGAGATGGTAAGAGATAGAGGTTTGACATGTATGGGACAAATGCTTACATACATTTGCACGACTTTAGTATACCCTTTTTACTCTACGAGTAACGGGTATAAAAAGTTTATGTTCCATTCATGTCAAACCTTTATCTCTTACAATCTCTGAGATCTGTTTGTTCATACGGACGGACAGACGGACATGGCTATATCGACTCGGCTGTTGATGCTGATCAAGAATGAAATGAAATAAGGCCCCAAAAAAAATGAAAAAATTCCCCAAATTTGGGGTGTTATTTCATATGAAATAATACCCCAATTTTAAAAATGAAATAGCACCCCAGTTTTTGTAAATATTTTTAAATTTGGATTTTTAGTAAGAAAATTGAATGCATGTTTTTAAAATAAAATAATAAAAATTTTATACAAAAAAAAATCACGCGATTTTTTTGTTTCAAATTTTCGCCTGCGGCGCTAAGATTGATACATTTTTTAATTATAAACTAAATTTCAGCTTGTATAAAATTTTCTGTCCGCAGAGTCCAACAATTTTTCTGCACTCCATAATTTTAACTTTTATTTTTATGTCTACTTCGCACTATGCAAATCACTAAACTGATCAACATACTCTAAAGCTTATCACTGAACTATTTTTAAAACGTTACTTTTCACACCTGTACAAAAATTGTGCGTATCAAATACTTAGTCTAAGAACACCTGCGTATATGAAAATTATGCGTTATTAAATTTCTTGGATTTTTTCACATTTTATCAAAAATAAGAAAATGAAATAAGATCCTAAAAAATCATATTAAAAATTTACGTCTTATTTCCTGATAAAAATGAAATAAGGCACCAAAAAATTGTTTTCCGGTCTTATTTAATTTCTTCTTTTGGGGACTTATTTCATTTTGAAATTTTATTTGGAAAATAATGCCCCAAAAAATGAAATAACACCCCAAATTTGAGAAAAATCGTTGTTTTTGTTTTCCATATAAATTTGTTGGGCCTTATTTTATTGGGCCCTTATTTCGCAGCTCCTTGCACGACTCTTGATTCTTATTGGGGCTGGAGAGGATGTTTCTTTTTGGCGCCAACTTGAAGAGGCAAATAAAATTGTTGGCGCTCATATAGAAGATTTGTCCCGAACTGTTGTGGGAACGTTCGTCCCGAAAGGGACATGATGACGTCCCTCGTCAGAACGGGAGTGACAATTTTGCCAACCCCAGTCCTTACCCTCTGAACCAAGCCTGGGGCTTGCGGAGTTTTAAATTGAGTCTCAACGTGAAGTTCTATATCATTCGGAATTGTCCAGTCCGAAAGTTTGCTTTTGAAATGGTTATCTGGGAGACTCCGGTCTACTGTGGGCACTAGCCGGCCACCAGCCAGGCTAATTGATTCGTATGCACTTTTCAGTGCGTACAGGGTACCGTGACTTTAACGTTTCTATTAAAAATGCCATTCTGTGTGAAGTACATTAGATCTTACAATCTTCGCATTGTCGGAATACTCATAGCCCTTGTAAATCTTCCCATATTTCCCCCTTGCCGAAAATCACGCATCTGAGACATTGATGGGTGCTTCTGGCATTCTCCTCTCTCGTCCAACACGATTTGTGCGGGAGAGGTGCCCCCCGGCTACACCCTTAACTATCCGTATTTCAAAATCTGCCTTTTTATACCCTGTACCCATTAAAAATGGGTAAAAGGGGATCATGAAGTTGTGCAAATGTATGTAACAGGGAGAAGGAAACATTTCCGACCCTATAAAGTATATATATTCTTGATCAGCATCAACAGCCGAGTCGATTTAGGCATGTCCGTCTGTCCGTCCGTCCGTCTGTCCGTCTGTCCGTCTGTATGAACGCGTCGATCTCAGAGATGGTAAAAGATAGAGGTTTGACATGTATGCGACAAATGCTTCTTTTATCTGCACGCAGATCAAGTTTGTTTCAAATTTTGGCCACGCCCCCTCACAGGAGCACTGTTAAACATGTTTTTTCATGAGTAACGGGTTTATCGAAGTCGGTTAGAGCCGACTTTAAATTACGCTCTCGTTGTCCATTGTACAGGGTATATTGAAGTCGGGCTACTCGACTGCAACGGTCTTACTTGTTTGTATTGATGATTTTAAATTTTCATTAATTTTCATAAACAAATCGCATCTGAAAACCGTGTTAGATTAATTTAAAAATCCGAAATTTGGCATTTTTTGGCGTTTTTGCCATTTTTTGGCTATCTCAGCACACTAATTTGTTTTTAGGTTCCACACGCGCAGTAATTGACTTTTTTGTGCGCCCAAACAGTTTGGAGTACTCCGTACCGTGCTTTATCTTGTGAAAATTGAATTAAGCACAAAAATCGGGCATAACTTAATATAAGCCAGGATCATTTTAAGCATGCTCTAGATTAATTAGATTAATTTAAGTTTGTTACATTGATTTGATCCCAGCAAAGTTCCCTTCCTTTCCCTTCTCCCTATTTCATACATTTTAAGACCCACACCAGTTTTGGCTTATTGAAGACTTCTGAAAAACTAAGATTTATAAACATTTTTGGGCTTAACAGGCATTCGAACCCACGACCTTGCACTGAACACAAATGGAATGGCACAACGCCATCGTTTTCGGATGGTGCCACATACCCAAAATGCTACTTATTTTATTTTTCCGTTTTCGCTCTCTAATTTATAAACATGTGATCTCGAAAGGAATTGAAGTAAGCGCATTCGGAATTATACGAATTCGGAAAGTTTGGGCCCATCCTCAAAAGCATGAATTGTTTAGAAATGTTTAAACTGCCAATGTCAACAAATTGAATATGTTAGAATGACTATGTTTTAAAAACTGTTGACCAATTCGTTCAAATATATCATCCAATTATATTCAGTACAAACCTCTGCCAAGAAGACAGTTATTTTGGAAACCACTCAATTCGAAAAGCATTTGCAATCAAACCAGAAAACCATGTTCGAGCTCAAAATAATTTTTGCTTCAGTCAAATTTGTTTTATTTTGGTTTAAAAAGGTACGTGAACATCTTGTTTCTTCTCATTCCAAACGAGGTTAGTCCAAGATATAACTGTCGACGTAGTCAATGGTATCTATCAGCATATCACATACCTCCTGCACAATATCGAGCTCTTCATCGTTAGCCATCTCCGGACTCGCACCCACGGTCAAAAGCATTTCGCCAACAGTCAAATTCATTATCCACAGTTGTTCATTCAACCGGCGAATGCTGGCTAAGCAGTTCTGAGCTTCTTCCGAGGAGCCTAAAATGCTCTCACGTAAATTCTCATACTCTTCACGTAGTTTGATGGCATTGTCCTTGGCACATTGCAGGATCATCAAGCGTTTCTCCAAGTCCATGATTAAAGTGAGATGGAAATTCGTCTTTTTAAAAATTTATAAATAATTTGATTTTGGATTTTTTTTCTTAACTGGGAAATGTTTGACCTAGATTGTTCAAATCCGACTAGAAAGTCAAATACCAGGTGACAAATGCTTTTTACACCAAATTCATAGATAGATTTGCTTTTGATTTCGTGCATCAGCTGCTTACATCTGCTCCATACAAAATGTGCAATAGGCCCAGAAATAGTAAGGAAAGTAGGGTGAAGTTGTGCGTTCCGCACCAGAGCTTCTCAAATGGGTTCAAGTCAGGACTGTGTGGATTAAATCGTTGTCCTGTTGAAAATAAATCTTCGTACAGATCGTCTGCAAAATCTATTAATTCACTGTCTACTAATTGTGGCCGTCTGTGGCCCAGTGGTTAGTGTGCTGGACTGCTGGGCGGGAGGTCGTGGGTTCGATCCCGCCTCTGAACATCTAATAATAAAAGTTTTTTTCTTTCTTTAGAAACTAGCTTTTACACATACGGTCACCTTCACCCAGCTTAGTGGCGCCAGCTGTGAAGTAACTAGCCATGAAAAAGCAATTTCTCAAACTTTGCCGTTCGGATCCGGCGTTAAACTGTAGGTCCCTTTCTCTTGTGCGAAAAATTTAAAGCACACACGCCAAGAGATTGAGAGAAGCTTGGCTTGGCCCCGTTGGAGGAGCTGTATAGCCAGTTTTACCTTTACCTTACCTTGATGTACTTGCTTCCGTTTCAGCTCTCCATTTGTTTCTATGCGATTGATCAATTTTAATTATAATCCTGTTTCTCCATTCACCAATTCCGTGGGTACTTGATAGGTCCAGTGTTTCGTTGTGCTCTGTTGCTAAAGCCGTCCAGCCCTCAAAGCATTGTTTTCGTTGGTTTAAAAGGAGTGTAGCGACTATATTCGGAATGCGGTAGCTTGGCATGCTGAATGCTTTTATTATAAAGTTGACATTGGTGTGGAGTAACAGAGGTTAACAGAGTAAATAAATAGATTAGTCTTCTTCGTCACTCTCAACCAAAGAGACTTTTAAATTTGACGAATGTTGCAGATTTAAGTATTCATCATGATATTTTGGAGTAATACTATTTTTTAAACAAAGGTTTTGTAAGTCAATATATTTTTAGGTCAACAAAAATAAGGTATTATGTCATAATGATTTTATCTTCTCGGCAAAATTTAGATTGGATTTAGATTTTCTGAGAACTATCGAAATAACCATATTGTAGTTCAGTTGAACTTGAATTTTGTCTGAAATTTGGCGATGTGCAGCGAATTCATGTTCAATTTAATTTTACTGGGAAGTAATGAATTCGCGATTGACTTCCAGTTTGGAAAATCGGCACATATGATCTTTGAGATCTTCTTACTTTCTTTTTGTTTTCTTAAAAAATGCACTTGCTATCATCCTTGTCTTTAATGAGCATCTGAAATTCATCTGTATTCATGCTATATTTTTTGTCTTCTTTATCAAGAAACTTAATATTTTCGCTCTTAGTGCACTTATATTTTTGGTAAGTAAAGCCAATATAACAATCTTTTTTAAAAACCTGTCTAAATTCAGAAATCGAAACAATAGAGCTGCTGAGGTTTTCATCTTTCATGAATTGAGTATAGCTGCTATAGTTGATCCTAAAACAAAGATGGTTCCTCACAATAAAACGCATCAACAGAAAATAGAACTCTTAAAATCATACTTTAAGAAACTTTCTGCAGTGCCATCACTTTATTACAGAGCCAAAAGCACTAAAGTTTATTTGTCGCAGGTATTCAGAAACATTCAGAACCTTTATAAGTGCTATACTATAGTATGATTTTAAGAGTTATATTTTCTGTTGATGCGTTTTATTGTGAGGAACCATCTTTGGTTTAGGATCAACTAACGTAAACACAGAACAAATGCAATAATTTACTGCTCAATTTAAATGCAGGAAAACAAGGTAAGACGGATGAAACAAATTTCTCCTTACTCGCCCCATTGCCATCAGCACTGCCAATTAAGCTATTTTCCGAGCAGACCGTTGAATATCAGTATTGTGTGCCACATACGATCATTTCGACCACAAGAAAAAAAACTCATCATTGGCACATACGATTAAATTGATTTCGTTGTATCTCCGTAACCGAAGCGAATATCGCTATATAGTTATACCAGATGATGATGTGGTGGATTTAGAACTAATTGACATTAAAATGTCAATTTCGTAAAAAATGGCACATATGTACGATGTTTTCGCGCACAGGGGTCAATATTATGCATGATTAATCTATGTATTTAGGTTTAATCAAAGCAAGCTGTAATATGCAAACGCGTTTTGCATTTGATGTTTAACGCAACATCACTACATTGTGCTAGAGTAAACACATATCCTGAATGGGATTGTGCCCTGCATCCTTTGAACACGTGTAGTGTCATAAAACCAAAGCGATTGATAATAAGATAACCCATAAACCAAATTGGGTCGCTTAGACGGGGGCCATAAAATGAGTGATGCAAAATATGCAATTCGGGTACACACCTTATATACTCTTTCACGAAAAGGAGCCGACTCTGATGAGAGTGCCAACATAAAAACAATGGAAAATATAAGGAAACGGGATATGGGTCATTCTTTTATAAACCGAACAGTTAAAAAATTTTTTATTTTTCATTTTAATGAAAAAAAATCCGAAATTAGATCTCGACATGCCCACCAAACCGTTATTTGCGGTTTTGCACAAAAATTTTATGTTAATTTTATACACAATTTCAAAAATCGTCAAAAACGGAAAAATTGAAAAAAGGTTTTTTTAAAAACGTGATTTCCCAGGTTTGGTTTATCGGACAGCTTTTAAGTTGATATTGGTGAAAAGTATTTTACTGTAGCTACTTAAATTATAATTTTAAAGATTTTTAAATTATTTAATAATATTAAGTAATTGTTGCTAAAAATTATTTATAATTTTTTCTCAATGTTAACCACCATGATATAGCTTCTAAGCATAAACAATTTATTGTCCTAAACGTAACTTAAATTTTGGTGTTTTCAAAAAGATGGAGACTTTTATAGTTTAAAAGTTATGAATTTTTGAAGTTATAAACAAATAAAAAGATGCCCGTAAAGTATGCTTTGCCACGCAGTCAGTTTCAAAGCTTTACGACTGAAACTTGGCGAGTTGGCTTTATATATATGAAGCTTTTTAAAAATGTCAACATCACACAGATCGGACGTCTATTTCATATAGCTGCCATACGAATGCTATGATTAATTGCATTTTGTTGTGAATTAGGGTGACCAGAGTTTTCAAAGTATATTATACCACAATTAAATTCAGCATTCCTATGGCTTCCATCAATCTCCGACAAATGTGCAGCGTATTTATACCAAATGACTTTGTGCAAAGTTTGGTTACGATAGCTTTAAAACTGACGGAGGAGATAGCATAGAAACAGACGGACAGACGGACATGGCTATATCAACTCAGCTCGTCATGCTGATCAAAAATATATATATACTTTATGTGGTCGGAGATGCTTCCTTCTGTGCGTTACAAACATCAGGACAATTTTAATATACCCTCTCCAAGGGTATAAAAATCTAACAATTTAACAGGCATGTTGAATTGACATGAATTGTCGATAGACATGCTCTAATTGATCAGCTGTGAGCAATCAAACACAATAGTTATTTCTGGTGGTGCATCATTAAGGTTTCCCGCGTTTTTAAGTACACTGCCAAATTTGGTCTTAAGTTGCCTTTGTTATAATTAAGTGAAAGAGATGTGTTTTTAATTCTAGCTATTGCGATCATCGAAAATGGATTCGGTGTTCATTCATAGATTTTCTTCACCAATTTCTTATTTTCTTCTTTATAGTGCGGTTCTTAAGAAAAAGAAAAAAAAATTGTTTTCTGTATTATATTAAGTTTGTGCAAAGAAATGAAACAGAGAGAAGGAATCATTTCCGACCCTATAAAGTATAAACAGGGTTGCCCATATTAGACGGACCCATGTTTTTTTTAAAATCAAAGAAAAAAATAAAAATTTGGCGGTTGGCAATCTTAATCATTTAATTTGTTCCAAGTAGATTTGTTTACATCAATTTTTGAATATGATATCTCTCAAATGGCCGCCTCTGGCGTTGATGGCGTATTGTGCCCTTTTTGCAGCATTTTCCATCGATTTCGCCAACATTTCGGCCGGAATAGCGGCTATTTCTTCACGAATGTTGTCCTTGAGCTCTTCTACGGTCCTTGGCTTGTTAACGTAAACCTTTGACTTCAAATATCCCCACAAGAAGAAGTCAGGCGGCGTCAAATCGGGCGAACGCGGTGGCCAGTCCAAATCACCACTTTTCGACATCAAACGGCCCGGAAACAATTTCTTCCGTCTTGTTGAAACCAGAACTGCCTCATACGCTTTCGACGAATAATTGGCATCACAAAATTGGTCATCATGTCGCGATAACGCTCCTGGTTGATGGTAACAGCATGGCCATTTTCATTTTGGAAGAAAAACGGCCCAATGACCGTTTTCGCACTAACGCCGCACCAAACTGTGACTTTTTCGTCATGAAGAGTCACTTCTTGAATCTCCTGAGGATTTTCAGTGGCGTAAATACGGCAATTTTGCTTATTTACGGTCCCATTCAATGTGAAATGTGAAAATGTGAAATTTTTTAAAAGCACGTTGAGTTTCACAATTGACTTGTTCTGTTGAATGTAAATTTCAACTATTTCAGAGCGCTCGCGTGGCGTGTATTGTTCCATGGTAAAAATCTGCTTGGACTGACGCTTCAAACCGGTATGTCATTAAGCGATCTGACATCTCTGTCAAAAGTTATGCGTTGCCAGATGGGTCCGTCGAATATGGGCAACCCTGTAAGGATACCCTTACCCATTAAAAATGGGTAAAGGGGATCATGAAGTTGTGCAAATGTATGTAACAGGAGAAGGAAACATCTCCGACCCTATAAAGTATATTACTCTTGATCAGCATCAATAGCCGAGTCGATTTAGCCATGTCCGTCTGTCCGTCTGTCCGTCCGTCCGTCCGTCCGTCTGTCTGTATGAACGCGTCGATCTCAGAGATGGTAAGAGATAGAGGTTTGACATGTATGGGACAAATGCTTCTTTTATTTGTACGCAGATCAAGTTTGTTTCAAATTTTGGCCACGCCCCCTCCCGCCCCCGTAATTTGGAAAAAACGTTATATCTGCCACAGTGTTGAAGATAGACGATTCGTTCTTTCTAGAGATAGTTAGTAATTAGCAAAATAAATCGATTTGCCGAAGAAATGATAAAAATCGGATGAACGGTTCAGAAGTTATGAGCAAAAAAGCGAATCAAGCCCCCCCGCTACCACCCCACCCACCCTAAAAAAATGTTGCATACTTTCCGGATGGTACTGGATGGAGCCGACTTTAACTTACGCTCGTTGTCAATTGTACAGGGTATATTGAAGTCGGGCTACTCGACTGCAACGGTCTTACTTGTTATACACTGTACCGAAGAAATAGAGAATATATATTGTTTATACAAAAGTAAGGGAAAAGGAGAACGAATCATTTCCTACCCTATAAAGTATATATATTCTTGATCAGCATCAACAGCCGAGTCGATATAGCCATGGTCCGTCTGTCCGTCTGTCTGTCCGTCTGTCCCTGTCCAACAAAGAGATGGTAAGAGATAGAGGTTTGACATGTATGGGACAAATGCTTCTTATACTTGCAGGCAGATCAAGTTTATTTTCACAATTTTGAAAAAACGTCATATCTCCCACAGTTTTGTAGATAGATGATTTGTACCTTCTAGAGATAGTTAGTCATTAGGAATATGTATCGATTTGCCAAAGAAATGATAAAGATCGGACGAGCGGTTCTCAAGTTATGAGCAAATAAGTGAATCTGAATCACTCCCGGCCACCCCCGCCACCCACCACCCACCCTTTCACAACCAACGCCGCACAATCTTAGAGAGAGAGAGAGAGAGAGAGAGAGAGAGAGGGAGAGAGAGAGAGAGAGAGAGAGAGAGAGAGAGAGAGAGAGAGAGAGAGAGAGAGAGAAGAGAACAAAATATTGGGGGGGGGGTTAGGATACTCTCTCAGTTTTTTTTAAATCTAAGAAAAAATAAAAATTTGGCGGTTGGCAATCTTAATCATTTAATTTGTTCCAAGTAGATTTGTTTACATCAATTTTTGAATATGATATCTCTCAAATGGCCGCCTCTGGCGTTGATGGCGTATTGTGCCCTTTATTTCGCCAACATTTCGGCCGGAATAGCGGCTATTTCTTCACGAATGTTGTCCTTGAGCTCTTCTACGGTCCTTGGCTTGTTAACGTAAACCTTTGACTTCAAATATCCCCACAAGAAGAAATCAGGCGGCGTCAAATCGGGCGAACGCGGTGGCCAGTCCAAATCACCACTTTTCGACATCAAACGGCCCGGAAACAATTTCTTCAGAAAATCGATTGTTATGCGACTTGTGTGCGGTGGAGCGCCGTCTTGTTGAAACCAGAACTGCCTCATACGCTTTCGACGAATAATTGGCATCACAAAATTGGTCATCATGTCGCGATAACGCTCCTGGTTGATGGTAACAGCATGGCCATTTTCATTTTGGAAGAAAAACGGCCCAATGACCGTTTTCGCACTAACGCCGCACCAAACTGTGACTTTTTCGTCATGATGAGGCACTTCTTGAATCTCCTCAGAATTTTCAGTGGCGTAAATACGGCAATTTTGCTTATTTACGGTCCCATTCAATGTGAAATGGGCTTAATTTTTAATTTTTTAAAAGCACGTTGAGTTTTCACAATTGACTTGTTCTGTTGAATGTAAATTTCAACTATTTCAGAGCGCTCGGTTCATGGTAAAAATCTGCTTGGACTGACGCTTTAAACGCGGTATGTCATTAA
Source organism: Lordiphosa stackelbergi (assembly GCA_018904235.1). Taxonomy (NCBI): domain Eukaryota; kingdom Metazoa; phylum Arthropoda; class Insecta; order Diptera; family Drosophilidae; genus Lordiphosa; species Lordiphosa stackelbergi. The sequence goes on along the minus strand of JAEIFU010001118.1, from coordinate 2,488 downwards.
GCGATCTGACATCTCTGTCAAAAGTTATGGCGTTGCCAGATGGGTCCGTCGAATATGGGCAACCCTGTATATTCTTGATCAGCATTAACAGCCGAGTCGATATAGCCATGTCCGTCTGTACGTCCGTATGAACAAATAGATCTCAGAGATGGTAAGAGATAGAGGTTTGACATGTATGGGACAAATGCTTCTTATACTTGCAGGCAGATCAAGTTTATTTTCAATTTTTGCCACGCCCGCTCCCGCCACCGCAATTTGGAAAAAAACGTCATATCTTCCACAGTTTTGTAGATAGATGATTCGTACCTTCTAGAGATAGTAAGTAAGTCATTAGTAATATGTATCTTTTTGGCGAAGAAATGATAAAGATCGGATGAACGGTTCTCAAGTTATAATCAAATAAGTGAATTACCCCCCGCCACCCCCTCCCACCATCTAACAACTAACGCACAATCTTAGAGAGAGCGAGAGAGAGAGAGAAACTTAGAGATGAGCGCAGTAGCAGCAATTCATATAGCTCCTACTCTAGGTACAGAGTATAAATATAGTCGGGCTTGACCGACTTTCTCACTTGTTTTTTATGAAAAAAATTAAAAAAATTGTAATAAAAACTATTTTTTATATTTATATGTTTTTGTTGGTTTTATTCCTACCTTTAAGAGAAAACGTTTTTATACCCTTGCAAATGTTTTAATATTAGAGTTTCAGAACGCGAGCATTAAAAATCAAAAATTTTTTTTAAATAAATCCCATTTTCCGACCGATGGTTCCTATGGCAGCCATAAGATATAGTCATCCGATTTCGACCAAAACTTGCAAATCTGTGTGAAAGCATCTAATATAAATAAACGCTGAGTTGGGAGTCGTGAACATTAAAAACAAAAAAGTTTTTTCACACTAAAACCCATTTTTAGGCCGATTGTTCCTATGGCAGCTATAAGATATAGTCATCCGATCTGGTCGGTTCCGACATATTAGTAGTGTGCAGTAAAAAAAAAGACTCTGTGCAAAGTTTCAGCTCGATAGCTATAAAACTGAGAGACTAGTTCGCGTAGAAGCAGACAGACGGTCAGACGGACGGACAAAGCTGAATCGACTCAGCTCGTCGTCCTGATCAAGAGTATGTATAGTTTATAGGGTCGGAAATGAATATTTCTATGCGTTGCAAACTTCTGGGCAAATCCCTCCCTTTGCAAGGGTATAAAAATGTGCGAGTGTCCTTAACACTCGCGAGACTTTGATGTGAAACATGATGCTTAGTTTAAGAGCTTATTTTCAAAATCACAAGACTCTGTCAATGGTACATATTTAAATCAGCAAGGGCACTCTTTCGAGAATAGAAAACTAATAGGGAGTAGAAAAAGCAGCAACAAGATCACTTGCTGCAGAGTTATTTCATTTTTTCATAAAGTCTTGTTTCTTGTGCTGATCTATAGATAAATGATAAAGTTTCTCCCACCCAGATACCACCAAGGTGAGATCCCAGATCCCTCACAGATCCCTCCCAGATCCCACATACATGCCTCCAAGATCCCACCCAGATCAAATCCAGATCCCACCCAGGTCCCACCCAGGTCCCACCCAGATCCCTCCCAGATCCCGCCCAGATCCTACCCAGATCTCGCCCAGATCCAACCCAGAACTCACCCAGATACACCCAGGACCCACCCAGATCCCATCCAGTTCCCACCCAGATCCCAACCAGAGCCCAGCCAGATCCCATTTAGATCCCATCCAGATCCCACCCAGATCTTTCCCATAACCCACCCAATGGGCCCTCTTCAGCATCTTACCTACCTCTTCGCTTTCAACCTCTGCCAATCCTCTTGTGTGTGTGTGTGTTTGCCAGGAAACTCCACAAAACAACAACACAAAATATGAATGACGTCAGCGTCACGTGACGCTGAAATCAAATTTTACTCCTTCTAAAATCTTCCGTACCGAAACTAAAGATGTTTCTTATCAAAAACATATTAGGATTATCTCATTTACTTTGAAAGATATTAATTCAATTCCGCTAAATTGTCATTTCGCCCACTGTGCGATGGTTCCTATGGCAGCTGCAAGAAGTAGTAGTCCGATTCGGGCGGTTCCGACATATTAGCAGCGTGCATCGAATAAAAACAATCTGCAAAAATTGAGGGAAAACTGAGGGACTACTTTGCGTAGAAACAGACGGACGGACAAAGCTCAATCGACTCTGCTCGCCATGCTGATCAAGAATATATATACTTCATGTGGTCAGAGACGATTCCTTCTTTGCGTTGCATACTTCAGGAAAAATTATATTACACTTTTCAAGACCTTGAAAATGTGATTTGAAATGGTTTCACTTTGCAAGCATCTAGTAGGCGTTGCTTTGAATTTAAAAGTCAGCCCCGATAGCATTGACATTTACAATTCATTTCACATCCAGCCACGTGGCTGGACGGTTCTTTATTTTCTTTTTTTTATTTTTTTGGTAAGGCTGACAAACCATTACCTTACA
>JAEIFU010001117.1:0-81087 GCA_018904235.1 Lordiphosa stackelbergi | reverse complement strand
AAAGGATTTAAATCCCAAAGCATTAGGACTTAGTTTTAGCCCTACGAAATTTCCAATCTTTTGTAATCTGTAATCTCTTTCGTTTGGTTTTTCACACAAGTGTTTTTGTAAGCTTTTGCCTAATGCCCAAAGCATCCTGCATCCTGCACTTGACTAACTTGACTAACGAATAATGTCGAATCTTTTGTAACATTGCACATTCAATCTCTCCCCCCTACACTCCGCTCTTTGTGTTTTGCTACCAAGTCACCGTCCAAGCCACTTTATCCAATTTAGACAGCTTAAAAAAGCAGGACTAACCATTGGTCATAACCATAACCTTAACGCTGACAGCCTTTTGGGCAACTTTTAATTAAAACCAAAACGAAACAAAACGTGCTGCACAATTTTTAAGAACTTTGTAAAACAACTCTAAGCCTGAGCCTGGCAACGGCAACCGATGGACGGAAAGCGAGTGGGGATGGGGGGGCAATTAACATGTCCATGTCACAAAAGTTTCTCTATAAATTCCAACGCAGACGAACAACAACACTAACCAACAGCAGGGAACAACCCTTTCCGTTGCTAACAACATACTTAGGCATTGCGGTAGGCAAAGATTTAGTGAGAAGGGGCGGTAAGGGAGCATTTGCGGAATTTATAGCTGCTAATGCTGGGTGGGAATGAAAATAATTTTCTTGGTCTCAACTGTTGTAATTAGTTTGATTAACTTATTAGCTAGCATTTGCAGACCATTTTGGAGCATACTTTTCAGCGCTGATTGGAATTTCTCTAGTCCCGATTTGTCTGGTGAATATTGTTTGGTCAAAAATTAAATGGTCATTTTAATTAGACTCGATTGAGTTCATAATTTATGAGACATTCAGCTGAGAAAATCTGTCTTAAGGATTTAAGACAGCGAAGTTTTATTTTATAAAAACAAGTGAGAAAAGTCGGTTAAGCTCGACTATAAAATATCTGTACTAGGGTAAAACTATTTTTTATTATTTGATGTTGGGGAAGTAGGGCCTGGCGACCAGTCCTGGTCTATTTTGCAACAAAAATAGACAAAAAGACAAAATACCTAGTATCCGCGGATAAGAAGTACACACGAGTGGGACAATCTGTTATAATGGAAGAGTACAACTTTAAAGTTGTAGAGGATTTTGTCTACCTCGGAACGATGATAACACTAGTTTACAGCATTTCCGATCCCGACCATTTGACAGTCATTTCTATGTAAATCACTTCGCTGAGTCCAAAAAAACCGCAAAGTGTGGCCGTCTCGGGAAATTGCGGAAAAGCTAGTTTTTATTTTAAAAAAGTACCTTTAGAAAAATGTGTACATCTTCAGTATCGGTACATTCATTATGAAATGGTAATGCTTTTTGGAAGGTAATTGAAGGCCCTATCATTCATTCATACACCAGTTCTTGATCCGGTGCTTGACTTAGGCGTTATAAAGGTTTTTATCGGCAATTTTAAGCTAGATTTTAAGAGCGATTGGCAAAATTAATCTGACTTCTGCTCACCAAATATTTGGTTAACTGAGGAACGCCTTGAGATGAAATTGCGAACTTAATGGTGCCACCAGTTATGCAAGGCCTAGTAGCTAACATCTTGGTCAAGCTGATGGATGAAGAAGCTTCCAGCAAAAGGGCGTACAAGGCGAAGGGGCGGCTGAACAGGGAGGAGGGGGAAAAAGGGGGAAATAAAGAGGAGCCGGCTCAGCGGGCGGAAGGCGGTAAGAAGGTACCACCAATTATGGAAACAGTAGTAGTAACAGAAATTTTCATTTTGTGGGACTCTGGTTTTAATTTGTCAGAGTTGGTTGGTGTCTCAAAAAGCTTACTGAACTGAATTTTAATACCCATTGCCTTTTCCGTCATTGCCAAGAGTATGCCAGTTTCGTTTTAAAAAAATTTTTTTTTTCATTTCGCAACTTTATAAAACAAATTACAAATTTTAAAGTTAATTTTTCATAACTTCGCAAACTTTTTTACTTTGGAATTCCTCCATGTCGACTATAATGAAAATTAAGAAAATAAAAAATCAAAATGCAACAAGAAGTGGAAGAAGCCAAAGGTGAAGCAAAACAAGAAGAAAACACCGAAAAACGAAGAAAACGAAATCTCAAGCCACCTCTACCACGGAGCTAGACAAGCAGAGTGCGAAAATTAATGCGTCGCAAGGAGGAGAACTTGCAAAGGATATTGAACAAATTTTTTATCTAGTGGTAAAAATTGGAAATAAGTACATACAAGAAAACAATTTTTAGAACTACATATAAATTAAAAGTCATGTGTCGGTAAATGTTAAGTAAAAACTGTGTGTGCAGCGGTTAGTGTGTCGGCCTGCTGTGCAAGAGGCGTGGGGCTCCGTCCGGCCTCAGACCGGCAAATAAAAAAATTATTTTCTTTCATATTTATATCGTTAAACTTGATCGTTTAGGATTTCCCTCCCCTTTTCTACTGGTTTTCGTCCTGTTTTTAAAGATTGAGTTTCAAAAGGTTTTGCTTTGTTCTGTTTTATCAAAAATGTCTTTAATACCTGGTATGCCTGAAAGGCAGTCACTCGATGCACTTTGTTCACGTGTGATCTCTACATTAATTTCAGTCGAAAACATATGTATTTTCTGATGATATCATTTATTTTCCATCTTTGACTGATCTATATCCATCAATTCACAAGTTGTTAAACTCTTGCAGTCCTGGTGTCTGATTAATCAATTACACATTAATTGCTCCAAGTGCATGTTCATGACGTTTCATCATTGCAAACCTTCGCTCGCTACTTATACGATTGGCAATGAACCCTTGGAACCTAATTTCTACAGTCGTTGTTTAGAATTCTTTTTGACTGGGGGTGAGTTTCAATTTCATATCTCTCTATTGTTAATTGAGCAAACGGTGTACTCGGATTCATTAAACGTTGGTCGAAAGAGTTTAGTGATCCATATCCTACAAGCTTTTATACACTGCTCTAGTCGTCCTGTACTTGGAATACTGCTCGTCCGTCTGGTATCCACATTATAAAAGTTGATCGATCGAATCTGTTCAGAAGCAATTCTTGCTTTTGCCCATGGCTTAAATTGGGACCCTTACCTTCGTCTGTCATCGTACTCTAACAGACTCTTGCTTATTGACCTTGCTTCGTAGCCAACCATAGAACAGTATTAGGTGTTTCTTTTCTTCATAAACTTATTATCGGTGATGTAGATTCTTCTGAACTTTTTAGGTCGCCTGTAACTTCTCGTTCTTCTAGGCTGACCAGAACTTTTCCTTTAATATTGCCTGGATGCACACCTGATTATGCAAAGACAATCGATTTCGCATCTTAGTCAAAAATTATAATGATCTTATACACCTTCCAACAGATCTCTCTCTTCTTCTAAAAACGTCCTCTATAATTATCTTAGGTAAATCTCTGACCTCTCCTACGCTGTGAGTGAGGGCATAGCTTGCCGGACTGGCTAAAAATCTTCCCCACCGGGTCAGAGATTTCTGTTGTTTTTATTTTTAAGTTTATCTTATAAATTTTTATTTTTAGTCAGTTTTTAAATTTCACTTTTAGTTAGTATTTTTTTTAATCTTTTTTCTCCTTAATTTGTTTTCTTTATATCTGATTTATTTTAGTTTCGTATTATTTTATTATTTTTTTTTTTACTAGTTTTCTTTTTTTTTTCTTTCTATTTTAAATTAAAGTTTGATGGCTCTAATCGACTACAATTGGCTGTGAATCGGGACAAGCTGGCCCGGACGGTCAAATAAATTTCCCCATGTTGTCAGAGTCGTTATTGAGTTCATTCTGTAATTGTATTAGTTTTTCTTTATTGAGGCTTTCTTAGTAAATAAGAATTTTTATAACGTATTTCTAATTGTGTTGAATGTCTTTTTTTTATCGACTTAATAAATAAATAAATAAAATAAAAATATGGGTTGCCCATTTCGACATATGTCAAAATTTATTTGCTGTTGGGGCGGTGGAGGTACAATTCATGTAAAAAAATCAAAGAAAAAAATAAAAATTTGGCGGTTGGCAATCTTAATCATTTAATTTGTTCCAAGTAGATTTGTTTACATCAATTTTTAAATATGATATCTCTCAAATGGCCGCCTCTGGCGTTGATGGCGTATTGTGCCCTTTTTGCAGCATTTTCCATCGATTTCGCCAACATTTCGGCCGGAATAGCGGCTATTTCTTCTCGAATGTTGTCCTTGAGCTCTTCTACGGTCCTTGGCTTGTTAACGTAAACCTTTGACTTCAAATATCCCCACAAGAAGAAGTCAGGCGGCGTCAAATCGGGCGAACGCGGTGGCCAGTCCAAATCACCACTTTTCGACATCAAACGGCCCGGAAACAATTTCTTCAGAAAATCGATTGTTATGCGACTTGTGTGCGGTGGAGCGCCGTCTTGTTGAAACCAGAACTGCCTCATACGCTTTCGACGAATAATTGGCATCACAAAATTGGTCATCATGTCGCGATAACGCTCCTGGTTGATGGTAACAGCATGGCCATTTTCATTTGGAAGAAAAACGGCCCAATGACCGTTTTCGCTTTAACGCCGCACCAAACTGTGACTTTTTTGTCATGAAGAGGCACTTCTTGAATCTCCTGAGGATTTTCAGTGGCGTAAATACGGCAATTTTGCTTATTTACGGTCCCATTCAATGTGAAATGTGAAAATGTGAAATTTTTAAAAGCACGTTGAGTTTTCACAATTGACTTGTTCTGTTGAATGTAAATTTCAACTATTTCAGAGCGCTCGCGTGGCGTGTATTGTTCCATGGTAAAAATCTGCTTGGACTGACGCTTCAAACGCGGTATGTCATTAAGCGATCTGACATCTCTGTCAAGAGTTATGGCGTTGCCAGATGGGTCCGTCGAATATGGACAACCCTGTACAATTTAAAAAATTAAATAAAAAAAAAAAAAATAAAAAAAAAAAAAAAAAAAAAAAAAATTTTATATTTTTATTAATTAAATATTAATTAGTTTTAACATTAAACTTTATGCCCTGAAAAATTAGCGTGCCCTTTTTGCCTTTTCTGAAAATTGAATTTTAGTATGTGAAGTCATTTTCAAAATTATAATATCGCCAGCCCTGGAACACATACGCGCGCAAGTTGAATGTCATTAATCAGCTGTTTTAACACCTGCTTTGTTTGTTCACTTTCTTGATATTGTTTTTGGTTTGATGTTGCTGCGTTGCAAAAAAAAAAATGTGTTCAAATTTAGTGCAGAGTGCAGTGCCATGTTGTTGTGTTTGGAAATAAAATAACCACATACTTATGCAATGCGTGCACTTGTCATTTTGTTGTTATTATTGTTGGTTCATCACAACAGAAAATGTGTACATACGTATGTAGATACATTTTTTTCTTACCAACACATGAAGTGTACCTATTATTATGATCACACTGAAAACGTATCCGAATACAAAATAATCTCTTTTATGTTATATTATTGTCCTATGTTACAATTAAGTGTATTTTATTAAAAACAAATAGTTTAATAACCAATGAGAACAAATTTTATGTTTGAAACAATGAATAAAACTGTTTTCTGTTACCTTAAAGTCAGAGTTGATGTGTGTACTAGAGAGCTGCACGAGTAAGTAAAAAAGTAACATGTTATTACTCGCCGAGTATGATTACAAATGAGTATGATTACTAGAGAGCTGAACGAGTAAGTAAAAAAAATTAACATGTTACTACTCGCCAGGTACGGTTAAAATGAGTATGATTACTTTTAATAAAATTTAGGAAAGTGACATCTGTGTACCTATTAATATTAACAGGTGTGTGTATATGGGTCATTCTTTTATAAACCATACGGTTTTAAACTCAACATTTTTGATTTGAGAACCGACTGCGTGGCAAGTGTATTATACTCGCTTATAATACACTTGAAAAGTGTATTATAATTTTGCCCAGAAGTTTGCAACGCATAGAAGGATTGGAAGTATTAGTTTTGACTATTCTTAGTTCATTAGTATAAATAAAATTTTATATTTTTTATTAATTAAATATTAATTAGTTTTAACATTAAACTTTATGCCCTGAAAAAATTAGCCCGTCCCTTGGCCTTTTTCTGAGAAAATTGAATTTTAGTATGTGAAGTCATTTTCAAAATTATAATATCGCCAGCCCTGGAACATTCGCGCGCAAGTTGAATGTGATCAGCTGTTTTAACACCTGCTTTGTTTGTTCACTTTCTTGATATTTGCGAACGGACTAAGTTTGAAAAATACTTCTTTCTTTTTTAAATAACCATGAAAAATGAAGCAGGTAGTGTATATTTTAGTGTTTTGCTGGGAAAAAAATGATTGGTCGAGAAAGAAATTCTGCGACTTATTAACACTGTGATGCAAGTTGAAGGCACTGAAATTGAAGTAAGCCATCAGTTAATTCATTCAATCATTGACGGAAAAGCTTGTAATTCATTGAAGGAGACAACATTAACATCTAAGTGTTACATTTGCGGAGCAACAAGCAAACAATTTAATAACATTGACGAAATGTTATTAAAGGAAGTGAAAGCAGAAAATTTGAAATTCGGGCTTTCAACTTTGCATTGATGGATTCGGTTTTTTGAATGCCTTTTGCATTTGTCCTACAAATTGCCTATAAGAAGGTGCAAGCCAGATCGGTAGAAGACAAAGAAATTGTTGCCAAGACAAAAAATCGAATTCAAAAAAACGGAATTCAAGGAAAACTAGGCTTACTTAGTGATCTCCCGAAATCTGGATTTGGAAGTAGTAACGATGGTAACACTGCAGAGTTTTTATTTTTTTTTAAAAACGCAGAATTGACTGCAGAGATAACTAAGATAGAAAACTATTTGCTAAAAAAATGCACACTATATTAATAGTTGTTTCATGCAACTATGATATTAATATTGACAAATTCAAAAATAATGCCTTGAGACTGCTAGGCATTTCGTAAATTTTTACCCTTGGTGCAATATGACGCCGACTTTGCATAAATTTTTATTCATGACCCGGAAATAATGCCAATTGGCGCATTGCTCCCAATTGGTCAATTAACCGAGGAGGCTTAGGAAAGACGAAACAAATTTTCAAGATTTACAGAGAACATTTTTCGAGAAAAATGCAGTCGTGAGATGCAACCTGGATGTTCTGAATAAAGTTCATTACCTCGGATCCTCTGGTATCGAGGCATTTCAAAGCCAGGAAAAAAATATATCAAATGCCAAAATCAGCTTTAGATCTGTTAGAAAATGTAGCTGTGAAGTTCAAGAGGAGTACTCTAATTCAAGTGAAAGTAGCGATGGGGAATAAAGGAAAATTGTTGAATATAATACGAAATGGTTATGTTGTTTTTTATATTATAATTATCTCTAAAATCTAAAAAGTTTCGAAAATTTAACTCAATTATTCCAACGAAAACTAGAGGGTATACTCTTTCGACTGCGAAAAAATAATTTCAAGTTTATAATATTAGCAAAGAATCGTATTGGCCTGTTTTTAGCTTCCTATGCTTCGAAAAAAATTTATTTCGCAAAAAACAAGTAAAAACAATTTTTTAGTTCTTAACAAAAAAATTTCCACTAAATATTTCTAACTTTTAACTATTTTTTTATACTTTAATCCTCTTAAAAAGATGGCATCAACAGTTTTTTGCTACAACGCTCCGCTGAATTATGGCGCGATTTTGGCCTTTTCGCCCCACTGTGCGTCGTGGTGAATTAAGTTACTAGGAAATCCGCGTTTGTTGGTGTGGCAAATAGTTCGTGCCAAAAGGTTTTTCTAATGTCAATCGCCATTTTCATAGAAGCAATTAAAAAGAGGGGTTAATATCAATTTTAGAGATTATGTATACGAAATTTATTTAAAACAAAAATATCTTTAGTACACAGCTGATCATATTAATAGGTACACACCGGAATTTTTTAATTGTATTTTTGTACTTTTATTGTTGACAATTTTTTAATTTTGGTTTTTTGTTGTTTGTCAATGTCTGGCCCACACTGACAAAGAGTTAAAAGAGGAGCTGCACCATGGTACAACTAATAAGGTACGTCACTCGCTGTATGCGGCTCTCGGCTCGGGCCACATAATTTAGTATGCGGTAGACATTTGCCATGAAAGGTTGTACCCGCACTTGCCGGTTTTTGCTGCGCATTTTGGTGGTGGATTTTTTGAAGCGATCTCGTAGTTGTTTTGTTGTTCTGCTTTACGAAAAATGTATTCATATTTAATAAATTGCTTGCTCTTTTTAATTCTTTTTTGTTGTTGTAATGCACATTTGGGGGTTGGGCTTTTTAGAGTGAATTGATATCGTTTTTGGTTTGATGTTGCTGCGTTGCAAAAAAAAAAATGTGTTCAAATTTAGTGCAGAGTGCGGCCAGCTGTTGTTGTGTTTTTGGAAATAAAATGCTTACATACTTATGCAATGCGTGCACTTGCCGTTATTTGTTTTTTTTGGTGGTTCCACAAAACCAGAAATGTGTACATACTTACGTATGTAGATACATTTTTTTTTTTCTTACCAACACATGAAGTGTTACCTATTATTATGATCACACTGAAAACGTATCCGAATACAAAATAATCTCTTTTATAGTTATATTATTGTCCTATGTTACAATTAAGTGTATTTTATTAAAAACAAATAGTTTAATAACCAATGAGAACAAATTTTATGTTTGAAACAATGAATAAAACTGTTTTCTGTTACCTTAAAGTCAGAGTTGATGTGTGTACTAGAGAGCTGCTTTTAAAAATACAAAAATGTTATTACTCGTCGAGTATGATTACAAATGAGTATGATTACTAGAGAGCTGAACGAGTAAGTAAAAATTAACATGTTACTACTCTCAGAGTACGATTGCAAATGAGTATGATTACTTTTAAAAATTAGGCAAAGTGACATCTGTGTACCTATTAATATTAACAGGTGTGTATATGTATCATTCTTTTTATAAACCATACGGTTTTAAAACTCAACATTTTTGAAACTGAGACTGCGTGGCAAAAGTGTATTATACTCGCTTATAATACACTTGAAAAGTGTATTATAATTTTGCCCAGCAGGTTAAAATAAAGGAATCATCTCCGACCACAATAAAGTATATATATTCTTGATCAGCATGACGAGCTGAGTCGTTTAAGCTTTGTCCGTCCGTCTGTCCGTCTGTCTGTTTCTATAATAAAAAAAAAAATATTTTTAAAAAATAAAAATTAAAACCGAAACGAATAACGGTTTGGGTTACGGTTACTGTTTTGGTCGATCGCTTTTTTCAGGTTACGGTTATATTACGGTTGTGAGATATGGGTTACGGTTAGGGTTACGGTTATTAGCCTTATTCTGTTTCGGGTTTCGGTTACGGTTTCGGTTATTAGTATAAAATATTACTTTGACAAATCTTGTCCCATCTGGAATCTCATTTATTCAGGAAATGTACTTAGTTCAAATTTCCTTTACAGAATTTTCACCATTATTTTCGCCTATTTTAAAGTTTAACATTATAAGTTTTAACTAAAATATAAGAAACTTCTTCATTTGTTATTCATTCATCATTCATTCATTAACTAATTAAATAAATGTACATTGGTCAACGAAAACACTATAATTCGTTATGTACCTTCATGTAACAAATGGTTAGTCTAAGAAATGACATCTTAATCGAGATTGTAGTTACACTTAGATATCATAATAGCTTTTAGTGTTTGATTGTCCAAGTGAGATGTCATTATATACTTTACTCCTGAAAACAAACAATCAACACTTACTTGTGTGTGTGGTTCTGCTAACACAACTTTTGATAACTCAAAAAGATCTGGAAATATTGTTGATTTTTTTCCCCACAACCTTGTTTAACTTTCACATTTTTTTGCACGTGATAGCGTGATCATATACGCGTATACTGTACTGCAAATTTCTGTCAAAATTGAATTGAGGCTTATTCCCAAGATAATTTAATCGAAATAATGTTGCCTATATTAAGCTTCACCTTATTAATTCCACCATGAGCACGCAAAAGCCAAAACTGGCAATGGCCATTAGCATGGTACTTGTGATAGGGAATTAAAAAACGCCCGTCCGAAATTAATCACAAAGCTAATGTTTCTTTGCTACAAAAAATTAGCAACACACTTCCATTACATAAAAACATTTTATTTTACAAATATTTCCGCCTCCGGTCCATGGAGCTGGCTTATTACCTCTGGTTAAATGTGCTAATTCTAATCTTCCGATGCGTTTGGGGTTGTCGTTATATATGTCTCAGTGGTCAAAGTCTGTTCCCAAATAAAGAACACTGCTTATACCTCCAGCCCCACACAAAATGTATCCGAAAGTTGTTGCACAACATTTTCGGAACGGCTCGGGAAATTATAAAACAATTTCCGCTTCGACCAAATCTCTAGCGTCTGAGTATCTAGCTATATGACTGTTTAGCCCATTAGCAACAGCACGGCGCATAACAAATAAGCATCCAACTTTAGTGAATAAATTCATATGTATGTAATATGTTCAATGTGCTAGTAGAGGAAAACCGAAATTAACCCATATATTTGTTTCGGTTACGGTACTGATAACCGGTTTTGTAAATAAAGGTTATACGGTTACGGTTATAGAAAACAAATTTTTTTCGGTTACGGTTACGGTTTCGGTTTCAAATTTTAAAGTGTTTTTAGCGGTTACGGGTTACGGTTTCGGTTACGGTTTTAATCTCTGCTTACGATTTTTCTTGGGAGCTGACATTGGATCCGCAACAAAAAAGTTTGTATGAGATGCGGTATCTATATATGAAGTGTCTTTGGTTTAGGGCACATAAATTATACATGATTAGAATCTATTTCATAGGTGGTTAACACCGGGAAAATATTATAAAATAATTTAAAGCAACCTATACTTAATATTATTACAATAATTTAAATCTATCAAAGTATATTTTGAGTGAGATACAGTATAATGCTTTTCACCAATATTAGTTTGGACCTGTCCTGAGAGAAATCCCGTTTTTTAAAAACCCAATTTTCCCATTTTTTTTTTTGACGACTAACAAAAAATTTTTGGTGCAAAATGCAAAATTACGTTTTGATAGGCATGCTCGAGATCTAATTTCGGATTTTTTTATTGAAATAAAAATTATTGAGTCTTTAAAATCGTTCAGTTAAAAAGAAACAGCAGGCTTCTGCCATTTAATTGCTGAACTTAAATTGTTATAATTTTTTTCAAAATTTTGGGGTGTATGTACTTATACTAAGATTTACCACTTTTTCAAAAAGAAAGGATGTTTAAATTTTCCATCAGTCCTTATAACCATATCCGGCTCGAAGGACCATGAAAGTGAAGTGATGCTGCACTTCAAAGTTGACAAAGGTAAGTAGGTTTTCGGTTCGGATTGTCGTTTTTGAAAGTTCGGTCCGAGGTTTGTAAGCACGAAGCGGTTTGCTTCCTATTTGGTCTGTGTTTTTTTTCTTTGAGTAAGCATTTTCCTGGTTATCATCCTCTCTGATCTATGGGTCGAAGCCCTTGACAATTTGCAGAAAACTGTTTTGTAAAAGTGATTTTGGCATAAAATAGCAATTTATTTTTTGATTTAAACATTGATTTCAATTTTAGTATAAATAATAGCTGAGCAAAGAAAGGTATCTCGTAATAGAGCGACTTTTTACCAAAGAGATTTTGTCTAACTTTCGAAAATGAAATATTTGCTGAATTTGCTCAATAAAAATACAAAAATTGGTTATTACTTTATTACCACTTCCCAAGATTTTAATCGCTTGACATTCCTTCTGACTCTTTTGTCATTAAAAAACAAACTTGTGTCACCCAAATTGTTAATAAAATACCAGCAAATTGGCCGTCACGCGTCAACTAGGGCATTATCAGCTACTTAAATCGAAGCACTGGTTCCGGCTCCCTGTTGTTAGATACGCTTAATTGTTTCTTTTTAGCAATCGGTATGGGGAGGGTTGACAATAAAACAAATTTCAATATCTGACGGCAGCGACAAACGGTATTACGAGTATTGTACATTTTATTGAAAAACAAACACGTGTTCACAGCTCATCTCCACTTCTGCCCGAGCAAAAACAAATTAAGTCACCCTTTTATTACGCTATTTAATTTCCAACGTAATGTTGTCAACGTAGTTGACAAATGTGCACCAAAACAACCCACCCTCTAACCCTAACTCGGCCTCCACCGCTGTCTCTGCTTTTGAATGCAATGTTTGATCTGTAATTTGTGCCACTTGATGAGGTTGGGCTAAGCCTGAAAAACGTTAGGGTGGTTTATTTGTGCCACAAGTTGCCCAATGCGATTAGACCGTGAAGAAGCCTGAAATCGGAAAATACGATTATGCAGGTACATTTTGGTGGAGGGGTTGCATCATTTGTGAAATGATTTATGAACTAATTTTACATTAAAAGATACGAAAATGGAATGTTGAAACTTCTATACTATATTTTCAATTCATTGTAGAGGTGGAGAACAATCGATGGTCGGCGCCATCGATAGTGGACGATAGTTTTTTTCAAACCATCAATAACTACCGATAGTTATCTATAGAAGCTTAGAAAGTCAATATTTAAGTGAAATTGTAACAAAAACTTAACAAAAGAAGTTTACATTGCTTATAATATTCTGCTATTCATTTAAAGCTTATCCCGTAATTCATTTAAAGCATATCCTGTTGTACATTTAAAGAAGCCAAGTATTTTTGTTTAAAAATAAAACATGTTAATGTTTTTATCATCAAGGTGAGAACGGCGTTCTGAAACTATTTGCCCAGCTTTGCTGAACATCAAACATCAAAAAATCGAAGAATATAGATTCGCTTTTCTTCATGTCCACCGGTGAAAGCGGGTTTTGAGTTTTGTGCTGGGAAACCTGTACGAGGTCGTTTTCCAATAGTACTGAAGCTTCATCAGCATTAAATTCATTTGAAAAACGCAAATTTTTTTAAACCTCGGGTCCAATATTGTGCTAATTCTTGTGATGCTTCTTTCCTCATTTTGAAAAGCTGAAGATTGAATTGGTATTCATAAAATAGCGTTATACTGTCAACCAGCCTTCTTTGTAGTGTTGTGTTCTTTGTAGAAAAGTGTACAATATCCATAACTTAATGACCTAGAGCCTGTCTAAAAAGTTCTACGAAAGTCTTTTCTTTATCGAAGAAAGCATTTCCCATTTGAAGCATTTTCCCCTCGGAAGTAAACAACTCGTCTGTGATGTTTTCGACTTTTCTGTACAGCTTATAGTATATATTTGGTATTATAGGGGAAACCGTCATATATTTGCCTCCAGAAATTTTTTTCTGTCGTACTGTGTAAATACGCCAATATGTTGCAAATATCCTTAAGGATATGAATGGCATCGGTGGAAGTGCGGTGGCTAACAGGACATTTGAAATGGCATCTTTGGTATTTATGATTCTCTCACTCATAAAATAAAAAACTGTTCCATCTAGGGTGCGTTTCCTGTAACAAGCTGTACGGTGTGTCAGATTTCTGGGCTATTTTCAGTTTTTCATGAGCAAATATCTGTAATTAGATTTTCATTTAGTAAATAGCTTGTTTGTTTTATGCAACGTTTAGCATTATCATCTTCAACTTTTAGGCCATCTTGCACAACCAAATTTAAGCTATACAAAACATGGCAGATTGCGAAGCTTTAAAATGTCACATGCTTTTTATCATTGTGTTTCGCATTGTCTGTAACCACGCATACCGTTTTTTCAAAACATTGAAATTTACTAAAATAGCTCGTATTATGTGTCAGCAATGTTTAGTGCGGTATTGTTTGTTGGGTCCATCAATATTGCTGTGGCAAGTGACGCCACTATTGTTCAGTTGTTTCGACTGTTTGAAAAAAATGTTTAAATTAATAAGAGAAAAAATTGGTCGCCAAGTGGAAATTTTTTCAAAATGGAAGGGTAATTTCTTTATGGATATAACTCTTTTTGAATAAATCAAGTTGTACTTTCAGCATTTTGAAGTACAGATTACAACTTATTTACATTTCTTCAGACTTATGATGTTTTGATGTACCGTTATATCTTTGTACCCACTTATCCGATTGGCGAAAAATTTTGAATATAGAATTGCTACTGAGGAAAAAAAAATCTCAATTTGGACAACTCGAGTTGTGCTGTTTATAACTCGTAGAGTAAAAGGCAAGGGCGTAGCCAGGTTTCCGAAAAGGTGAGGGCAGCTGTGCCTGAACTTTTCCAAAATATTTCTTTAACTATTGTATATTTTCAACATTTAATAATTATCAATCAAGATGTATTTGATATGAAATCAGAAACAATTTTCAAAATAACGGCGGAAAACTTATGTTAGAAATTAAAAAGAGGATTTTTCGGTGCACAATCTATGATCAAGGGGGGGGGGAGCAGCCGCATTTCCGACCTTATAAAGTATATATATATTCTTGATCAGCATCAACAGCCGAGTCGATATAGATTTGTCCGTCTGTCCGTCCGTCCGTCTGTATGAACACCTAGATCTCAGAGATGATATGAGATAGAGGTTTGACATGTATGGGACAAATGCTTCTTTTATCTGCACGCAGATCAAGTTTTTTTTAAATTTTGGCCATGCCCCTTCCTCCCCTCCCCCGCAATCTGGAAAAAACGTTATGTCTCCTACAGTTTTAAAGATGGACGATTCGTGGCCTTCTAGAGATAGTTAGTAATTAGCAAAATGAGTACCGCTCAGCCGATCCTTATCATTTCTCCGGCAAATCGATACATATTGCTAATGACTAACCATCTCTAGAAGGTACGAATCATCTACTACGAAACTGTGGGAGATATGAAGTTTTTCAAAATTGCGGGGGCCCCCCCCGAAAAAATTGGAGAAAATTGAAAATAAACTTGATCTGCCTGCAAATATAAGAAGCAAGCATACATGTCACACCTCTATCTCTACCATCTCTGAGATCTGTTTGTTCATACGGACGGACAGACAGACTTGGCTATATCGACTCGGCTGTTGATGCTGATCAAGAATATATATACTTTATAGGGTCGGAAATGATTCCTTCTCCCTGTAACATACTTTTGCACAAACTTAATATACTCTCCAAAAAAAATATATACATACAGGGTTGCCCATATTCGACGGAACCATGTTTTTTTTTTTTAAATCAAAGAAAAAAATAAAAATTTGGCGGTTGGCAATCTTAATCATTTAATTTGTTCCAAGTAGATTTGTTTACATCAATTTTTGAATATGATATCTCGCATCGTTGATGCCCCTACTGGTGTTGTGGATGAAGCTCTCTCATTGGCTGCTACTTCCGATGCATACTCGGCCAACACGGTACTGCCTACTACACCACTCATCACCGCTACAACCTCGACTGCCAATGTTACTGCGGATATACGTCCAGCTCCAGCTCCAGCTCCTCCTCAGTGCGTAATATTGGTCCCCCAACCGCTGTGCCTACTTCTCACTCGCCTGATATGCGGGGGGGTGCCTCACAATATTACCTGCAGCTGGATCAACTGCTCTAGCTGCTGTTTCCCCGCGCAGATATATTTTTTTGTCTCTTTTCCTCGGCTACGGAAGATCTCGTAATGACCCATATTTGTTCAAGGCTCAAAATTAATGGCTTATCGGGCCTAGTGGTCAAGAAAACCAATTCTCGAGCCACTAGGGATATTTCTTCTTTTAAAATTTTAGTACCTGACGCTTACTTTGATAGAGTACTTGAACAATCTTTCTGGCCTGTAAATACCCTGGTTCACGAATTTGAAAATAGGCCAAGGCGTAGATCTCGGTCTAACAATTTGCCTCTTTCACCAGCCTCAAAAAACTAAGTACAACCTTTTCCCTCCTCTACCAGAACGTTCGTGGTCTTCGAAGTAAGCTGGCCTCGCTCTATAGTGTCTCCTGTGATGTCGACATTATTGCATTTAGCGAGACCTGGCTCAGCCCTGATATTTGCAACAGTGAAATTCTCACTGATAGCTTCACAATTTATAGAAAGGATCGCCTTGGCCGTCGTGGTGGGGGTGTATTAATCGCTGTAAAATCTGACTGGCCCTCTGTCTTAATTGATTCTTATGTTGGTAGTGATGCCGAATTCATAGCCGTAAAGGTTTCCTTACACGCGTATCAAGCTTATGTCTCATGTTCATATATTCCTCCTCTACATCGGACTCTTCCACTTATCTGCTCCACGCGTCATATATTCAGCATGTATCTTCCTTTTGCGTGACCGGGACCGTTTGATGGTGCTGGGAGACTTTAATCTTCCGAATATTTCTTGAACCCTTTCTGACGATCCAACTATTCTATACCCTTTGTAAAATAACGAATTCGTGGACTGCATGGCTTGATTTATCGCTTAGTCAGATAAACTCCGTCCCAAATTGTAAGAACAAAGTTCTAGATCTAGTTTTTACATCGGATCCATCTTGCTCAACAGTCCGTAAAACGGTTCCACTATCAGTTCCCGAAGACTCGTATCATCCTACTCTACTACTTGACATGGAAGGGCCTAGCCCCGCCATTGCTTTACTGTCGTCACCACCTCTCCCGGCTTTCGCTTTCAAAAAGCTGATTTCTCTGCTCTAAACCTCTCACTTTCCCAATATGACTGGTCCTTCCTTGATCAATTTAGGGACATCGACGGTGCTTCTCGCGCTTTTTACAACGTTCTCTTTGGCATTTTTGATGTCTGCGTTCCTCGCATAAGTCCTCCTACTTCTTCCCGATCTCCTCTATGGTTCACTCGGCAATTGACTAACCTTAAAAATAAGAAGACTCGAGCGTTTAAAAAATTTAAGCGCTCGGGATCCCAAGCTGACTTCACTAAATACGAGGTGGCTCGTTCTAAATTTGAAGAGCTTAATGATGAGTGCTATAAGAATTACCTACTCAAGTGTAAGCAAGACTTCCATAATGACCCCAAGAAATTTTCGATTTTGTCCGCTCTAAGCGTAATTCTTCACAATTCCCCCTCCCTTCATTTTAATAATGCTACACAGAGGGAAAAAACCGAGAACATTGGACTCAAAATGAGCACAAACGTTATCAAAAAGTATGCATGAACGGGTTTTCTCACATATAGTGCAATGTTCTCACTTTAAGAACAATTTTTTGAGAACGCAAAAACTCAAATTGAGTTGATATTGTTCCATTTTTGAGAACATGATTTGAGTTAATATTGTTCCGTTTTCAAGAACATTTTAAACTCACCTGGGAAAAAAATTGATTGCACTTGGACCAGGTGGGGAAACCGCCCTCACAATGGGTGGAATGGAATGGATAGGTGCGTGCACCTGCTGCTTCTCCTCGACCCATATACTCCATCGCTTCAACGACCGACCCCCACCTGACCTCGTTTTATTTTAGTTTTCAGAAAAACACAGAAAATTTTTACGGGCTTGACTGGGATTTGAGCGCGGTACCTTATGCATTCAACGTATGGAATGACGCTGTCAGCCGGCCGTTGAACAGTTTTGCAGATGCACGGCTAGAGGGGCTACTTATGCTTTGTTGAGCTGACAAGAGGGAGATCAAAAAGAGACCCAACTCGCTCTCAACTCGCCCTCTGTGGCTCTCTTTGTATATCTCTCTTGAAAAACGGGTTTGTTGTTGTTCACAGCAAGTATATTCCGATTGAGAACAACTGACTCATTTCAAGAACATTTAGAACATTCGTTCTCGAAAATTTTGAGCCTGTATGTCTGTACCGAAGTTTCATACACGAAATTGCTTGTCTCAACGGTTAGCGACTTCGACCAAACTTCGCAGATCAGCTTAAAAACATTACATATTACCCATGACCGTGTTTGAGAGCAGTAATATTGAGAACAAAACAGTTTTTCTTACTAAATACCATTTTCCGAACGAACATTTGTATGGCAGCTACAAGAAGTAGTCATCCGATCCGGTCGGTTCCGACATATAGCAGCGTGCAGTAAAAAAGAAGACTCTGTGCAAAGTTTCAGCTCGATAGCTCCAAAACTGAGGGACTAGTTCGCGTAGAAACAGACAGACGGACAGACGGACGGACAAAGCTTAATCGACTCAGCTCGTCATGCTGATCAAGAATATATATACTTTATATGGTCGGAGATGATTCCTTCTATGCGTTGCAAACTTCTGGGCAAATTATAATACACTTTTCAAGTGTATAACAAAAAATTATCCGACTTTATTATAGATTGCAATCACACACAAAACTGTTGAAAAGCAGTTCTCAAATCTCAAAATTCTTACGGAAGTGGAATTGGGATCATGGCATATAGACTTACCTCCACCATTAGTGGATACATTTGCTTGGTTTGCCGCTGGTAAACACCGGTGACAATTTCGTACGCAGCTCCTTCCAAGTCGGATTGCGCGAAATGAACAAATTGTTATGACCCAATGGATCATTGTGGGGATCCGTTTTAAGTGCACGATTCGTAAAGTAACTAAATTTTTAATCATCACCGTTTTAACCAATTCCAAATCACGTATTAGCAAACTCGGACGATGAGCCAGCATGGCCATTTTCAATCTGGGCCCAATGACCGTTTTCGTCATGAAGAAGAGGCACTTCTTGAATCTCCTCAGGATTTTCAGTGGCGTAAATACGGCAATTTTGCTTATTTACGGTCCCATTTCACACATTTCGGTCACATTTTTAATTTTTTTTAAAGCACGTTGAGTTTTCAGAATTGACTTGTTCTGTTGAATGTAAATTTCAACTATTTCAGAGCGCTCGCGTGGCGTGTATTGTTCCATGGTAAAAATCTGCTTGGACTGACGCTTCAAACGCGGTATGTCATTAAGCGATCTGACATCTCTGATCTGCCAGATGGGTCCGTCGAATATGGGCAACCCTGTATTAATATAATACGTTATTTATCTTATTTTATTCTAATGCTTACTTCGGCCCAGATGAAGTTAGCCTGGCCTTCTCTCTTTATACCCTTGCAAACGGTATTATAATTTTGCCCAGAAGTTTGCAACGCTATGAAATATTCATTTCCGACCCTATAAACTATATATATTCTTGATCAGGTGACGAGCTGAGTCGATTGAGCTTTGTCCGTCCGTCTGTCTGTCTGCTGTCATTCTGTCTGTCCGTCTGTCTGTTTCTACGCAAACTAGTCTCTCAGTTTTAAAGCTATCGAGCTGAAACTTTGCTTTTTACTGCACACTGCTAATATGTCGGAATTGACCGGATCGATGACTATATCTCATAGCTGCCGTAGGAACTATCGGTCGAAAAGTGGGTCTTTCTGAGAAAAACTTTGTTTTTAATGCTGACGTCTCCCACTTCAGCGATTAATAATATTATACGCTTTCACATAGATTTGGAAGTTTTTGTCAAATCGGATGACTATATCTTATAGCTGCCATAGGAACTACCGGTCGAAAAGTGTGTTTTAATGAGAAAATTTTTATATAAAAATAAAAATATAAAAACATCGGCAAAGACGAAGTTAGCTTGGTTTTTAGTTACCTTTACCGGGATTCTAACTCAGGACTTCGGACTCTTAAACACAAATGCCGGAGTTTTAGCCCACACGACTGTTTAGGGCTTAAGTGACGGTGCAGCAAGTCTCAGTAAAGAACATAGATAATTGTTAATTAAGTTCAACATTAAACATAATAACGGAAGTAACAAAAGTAATCAAATTTAGAATAGCAATTGGTATGTCCGTACAACGACCGCTGCCAAAAAAAAACAGGTCACTAAAACCAATATACATAATAAAAATATTTCCATTGTTAAATTTTATATATCACGTTTTAAGCATTGGATTTTTTGAAGAACTTCAAGTATGTTAAAAACTAAAATTAAATATGAAAAATATTAAGTTTATATTTACATTTAAATCTACTACGAAAACGTTTGATTTTTAGTTGAACAAAATACTCAAATTTAAAACGAAGCATATTTAACATTACAACGTTTTCCTTGTGCCTAGTGAAATCAGGTCTCGTTTTCAATACAAGCTTTCCCAAATTTTTCCCTTACTTCCAGATTTAACTATCCAAATTTTCTACCAGATGATTACTCGGCTATATGCCTTAACAAAAGATACAATATTTTAACGCTTTGCCTGTTCTTCGAATGTCCTTCCATTTAACTTATTGATTAACCGTTATTCATTTTGGATACTGACATTAAAATTAATAAATGTGGCCAGGAGAGAATAACCGCCGTATCAGCAGCATCACCTCCATCCCCATCACAATATAACAATGCCAACCAACAGGCAATTATATACACCAGCGGCTACCACCCCAGTTCCACCTGCTTTCGAGGCAATAAAAAACAAAATGCCAAGTAAAGCGCAAAATAAGAGCAATAATATTTAATAAATACGCACACCCATACACACAACATGTATTTATATGTATTTTTTTGGTGGTGGTTGAATACCAAAAGCCATAAATAAATATACAAACACACACTCATACACACGCAGAGAGATAAACGCGGCTCATAAAAAGATTAAAACGTGTTTGGCATCGGCATCTCTCTGTCTTTATGTATAGGTAGGCATACTTTGTGTGTGTGTTTGTGTGTGTGTGCCATGCATTTTTGGTTGAATACTTGAGAGAGGCGGCAGGCGGCAGGCGGCACAGCTAACTTACTCCCACTCCCTTCTGTCCACCTCACCACCCTTGGCAGCAACATCATTCTTCCTGGCATTTCGGTGAAAAAGAATGCTTTTGATCTTCACAAGCGAATGATTTTTAATATGACTTTTTGTTGTAGCACTAGAGGGGTGGGGTGGTGGGAAATGACAGCGTTCTAGTGGGTGGCTGGAAAATATGAAAGTAAAGTTAAGCAGGAAGTCAATCAGAAACCAAGCCAAAAAGTATACTACGATTTTGTTGTACAATTTTAATTAGCTTAATTAAATCGTAATGCACATGCAGTTTCCCGCCGCCACCACCTACTTTCACACACACACACACACATATATACAGTTTGCCAACCGCAGTGCCTAAAATTAGACAAACTCAAAGCAACCCACTTGGTAGGAGAACGAGTTCGGGGGGCGGTGGAAGCGGCACGCATAATGATGGTAATTTGTTGGTTTGGCAAAAGAGCAAATGGCATGCTTGGAATTTCAATTAATTTCCATAATTTCAAACGCTTTATGAGCCAAGGCGAAGCGAAACGAAAAGAGAGGCACAAGCAAACGCCTCGCGAGACGACTCTACGCGGGGGGATGATTTTTGTGGACGGCTAATGCGGATCCGGATGCGGGCTTGTTTTGTTGTCCTCCCTTTGTCCGTGTCTGTTATTTGGCCCGACCTTTTACGGTGCTTTTGTGAATAGGCCCACAATCACATTGCTCAACAGTATCTTTTCCAACAGAGAAGGTGATAAAGTGCCTAAGCGACATTCCAAAAAGTTTTTAAAATTTGAGTGCAGAAAAAAAAAAACACATAATATTACGTTGAGAAATTAAAATCACTTCACTTTATCACATTGAATTTTGTTCGGACTTTTGGGTAAAAAACTTTCTATTCTGCACTTACAAGCATTGAAAACCAATTTTTCCGTCCCTTTTGAGAATATTTATTCCGCTTCAAAAAAAATTTATTTTTAAAATTTAGTGAACCAATAAACACTAGCTAGTAGGAAGCTGAAATTTTCGACGAAATGATCTTAAAAAGATTGAACTTAACGCACATAATTAATTTAAAGCAACAAAAAAAAATTTATGCATGATACAGATAATCTAAATCAAAGTCGAAAAAATATTTCCAATTAATTATAGAAAAAAACACTTGTAATTGAGCTGGACCCAATTCCTGTTGATAGTTTATATAAGGGCGTTAATGGCTTTGATCGCTGATTGAAATGCTCCAGAGCATGATAAATGAGCTATACGACTACTGTCAACTGTGGAGTCTACAGATAAACGTGCAGAAGACAAAGGTACTGGTTATAAAAGACGGCCGTGGTCGAACGCCTAAAGCCGATAAATGGTTTTTAAATGATGCCGAGCTGGAGACTGTAACTAGGTTTAAATACCTGGGTGTCACTCTAACAGGAAACATGAATTTTAGGCCTCACCTTCAAGAGAAATTACAGGACTCGAAGAAAGCGATAAACTGTTCATGGAAAAACTTTTTGGGAAACCGCTTATCCCCTGGCAAGCACAAAATTTCGACTGTTGGAAGCTGCGGTTAGGTCTGTGATGTGCTATGCGTCGCAACTATGGGGATGTAACCAGTATGAAAAAGTTGAGCGACTACAAGGATGTTTGTTAAACGGATCTTTAAACTGCCAAACACAACTCCGAATTACGCCATCCACTTGGAAACGGCTTCAACTCTGCACCTGTACTGCCTTCCGCGCACTTCAAATACATCCGTAAGATCTTTGACATGCCCAGCGAAAGACTGCCCAGAACTGTAGCAGACATGATGTTAGCTAACAAAACGCAAGTGTTCGAGAAATGGCAAGCCACAGCTTCTACTTGCAATGTCGATATCAACCTTGATTGTCCTGAGTCTTGGGAAGCCTCACATAAGCTGATCCTGGAGAACATCGAGTTACGGGAAAGAGAAAATTTCAAATATCTGGCGTCCCTAAGTGAGTCAAGAACAATTTACAAAAGCTTGAACCACAACCTTGGAACTCTGAACTACTTTCAAGACCACTTTGGCATCCAAACGATCTCCACTATATGCCGTGCTCGTTGCGAGATGATGAATCTGAATTACAGGCCGCACGTAAGCTCCATCAATACTGACTGTACACTCTGCAACCTCCGTGTAACTGAGAATGTTGCGCATTTGATCGGGGTTTGTCCAATCTTGGGAGAGCTACGGAGTTTGTACCTCAACAAACCTGCACTATCGGAAACCGAGATTGTAAGCTGGTTGAATGGAGAGAACTGGGAGATACTGTCTTCGTTTTTGCAGCATGCGCTAAAATACCGCCTTACTATCTTAACCGAATACTTGTAACTTTGAATAACCAAAATGTCACTTCTTGCCGTTAACTTTGTTTTTAAATTTGCAATTTGGATTCTCTTCCATCCATAGTTTTATATTGTCAAAAAATTAAGAAAAATGTATAGTTTATTATAATTAGTTATGGCTGATGGTTAAAAACCAAGCCTCTGTTTTTCAAAATAAAATACTACTACTACTACTATAAGTACCAGATAACTAAAAAAAATAAATATATCTTGATATGTCCAATGGTTCATGAGATATTGACCCAAAGTTTTTAAACTTGACTGCCCACCCTGTCGAGAACTTTTGGTCAATCTGACTACCTTCACCGATTTTTCCACCTATTTTACCTCCTCGTAAGATTCAATACTTAAAACAAGTAAATATAAATAAAAAATTTAATTAATTAAAAATCTAATTTTTTTAACATAATACAATTTACCTTCAGTGCTTCTAAGAGTATGCTACATTTTTAACACATTCAAATTGGCTCTGTATAAAAATAGTTAGAAAAGAAGCATACTTCTAGGCTGACTGTATAACATAAAATGGTTGATTTAAAATGGGAATATAATTTTAAATGCGATATTATAAATATTCAAAGTAAAACCGCGCAAAAGCGCATACCTACAGCTATAGTACATTATTCAAAGAAAATAATAAGCAGTATTGCGAGCCAATTAAGAGGGGTCTGATATTCTTAACACAAAGTTGCCAAATGTAAAAAAAGCACATAAATTTTAAGATTTTTTTCATTTTTAAGTAAACGCTTTCGAATGGAAACCTCTTGATAATTTTTTATGGCAATCTAATGCAAAGTCGAAAATAAGAAATCAAATTGCGTCAGCTGTTGCTTTCCTAATTTTGACTATTATTTATTTTTTTTTGCAGAGATTTGAAGAAAATCAACTTTGAACGGCTGCCTTTCAAAAACTATTTTGAAAGGTTCCAAATTTTGCCATAGAATAGCTATATGTATTCAAAATCATTGTGACCTTCGTTTTATCCAGTTTCCCAAACAAAAAATTGACTTTTGGCCTAACTTTATATGGGCAAGCAAACACAATCCGGTATCCGGACTAATCTAGTGGAGAGTACGTAGTTTGAATTTGGAAGCGTCTGCTTCTGTGAATCGCGCACACTGGAGTATTTGAACCCAAAAGTGTGAATTATTTTAGTGAAGCTGAAATTGAACGAAGTCTAACCTTTGCAATATGCTTATTTCCCAAAAATTTATAGGGCTTCTATTTTTCCATTAATTTGTCTGAAAAAAAGCGGAAAAATTGTGTTGGTGTGAGACAGATAATTTATAACTGAAAACACAATACCATTGAAAACAAAAAGTTTTTCTCACTAAAACTATTTTTTTTGACCGATCATTCCTATGGCAGCTATATGCTATAGTCATCCGATTTGGATCAGACTTGACAGAATTATGTGTTAGCATATCATATTGATCAGTAACGAGTTTGGGAGCGATAGCATTGAAAACAAAAAGTTTTTCATACTAAAACTTTTTTCAGATCTATCTTTTGTATGGCAGCTATACTATATAGTTGCCCGATTTGCATAAAACTTGCTGAAATTATGTGAAAGCATAAAAAACTTATAAATACGAGGTTTGGTAGCGATAGCATTGAAAACAAAAAATTTTTTCTCACTAAAACTACTTTTTCAACCGATCGTTCCTATGGCAGCTATATGCTATAGTCATCCGATCCGGCCGGTTCCGACAAATGTGCAGCGTATTTATACCAAAAGACTTCGTGCAAAGTTTGGTTGAGATAGCTTTAAAACTGACGGAGGAGATAGCATAGAAACAGACGGACGGACGGACGGACGGACGGACAGACGGACATGGCTATATCAACTCAGCTCGTCACGCTGATCAAGAATATATATACTTTATGTGGTCGGAGATGATTCCTTCTGTGCGTTACAAACATCCGCACAATTTTAATACCCCCAAGGGTATAAAAACTCAGAAAAAAAACCAAGAACTTTGTACTTGAATCAAGTACGAACGGTGTCAATAGTACGGTAAGTACGAAAATACTTGATTCAAGTACAAAATCCTTATTTCAAGTACGATTTTTTCAATCCCAAAATACTTGTTTGAAGACTGTTTCGGGATATTTTAAGTACATTTCGAACTATTATTATATCTTTTTGGTCATATTATTAATTTGTTATGGTCTTAAGTACAGCCCGATTTACTCTCAAAATAAGTGCAAAAAGGTTCTTCATCGAAGTCTAATAATTCAAAAGTCAACCACAAAACCATGTTTGAAGCAAAATAATACTTCAAAAAATAAGTACAAAATGTTCTTGGTCTAAGCCTATAAAGGTCTCTATATAATATCAAAATCCAAAGGAAATGAATTAACCAAAGACCAAGATGTTTATACTGTAGGTCGGAAATCTACCCACACTCCATTACCAAAGTGTTAGAACCAGGAGGGAATTTCAAGAACAGATTCAACGTAAAATAATTCGCAGTTTTCGTAGCACACTTTTTGGAGCTTGCATAGTAAGTCTATTCTGTACTTAATCCAAGAAATTTTGTACTTGAACTAAGTACGATCTTTTCTTAAATTTTTAGGCTAACTGTAAGTACGAAATGTACTTGATTCAAGAACGTTTGTTCTCATTTGAATAATTTTAACAGTCCTTTTTCTATTCTAGTATGTTTCGTACTTAATTTAAGTACATTCAAGAACAAAACATACTTAAAATTTCAAGTACAAAACGGCATAAATTCTATCCCGATCGGTCTAGAACTATCCCGGTCGTTTTTATACTCTGTTGCCGTTAACGGCACAAAACAGTCGTTATTTCAAGTTGGGCAAAAGTACGTAACAGGGAGAAGGAATTCTTTGGTGTGTGTGTGCTTCCGCCAAAAATTCGTGGTGTCGCGCGTGCCGACTCGGCCTTACTGTGTTAGGGGGTAATCTCAATGGTACCCCGGAGTTTTAACTTTATCACAAAAATTCTTGGATTGGCACTGCAGAATAAATCTGTTTGACAATCATCGGACGCCACCCCCCGCCCCCGCACTAGGCGGTAAAACGGTAGAAGGCTTACAGTTTGGAAAGGGATAAAGTACTCTCCCAGAGATAGTTAGAATTTAAAATATAACCGTGCTTTTGCCGAAAAAATAACTTTATCGGATTACCACCCGTAAATTGAGAACGATAGAAGTCTCAAGCCCGACTATAATATACTCTGTACCTCTCTCTCTCTCTCTCTCTCCCTCTCTCTCTCTCTCTAAGATTGTGCGGCGTTGGTTGTGAAAGGGTGGGTGGTGGGTGGCGGGGGTGGCCGGGAGTGATTCAGATTCACTTATTTGCTCATAACTTGAGAACCGCTCATCCGATCTTTATCATTTCTTTGGCAAATCGATACATATTCCTAATGACTAACTATCTCTAGAAGGTACAAATCATCTATCTACAAAACTGTGGGAGATATGACGTTTTTTCAAAATTGTGGGGGCGGGAGGGGCGTGGCAAAAATTGAAAAATAAATTTGACTTGCTTAAAAGTATAAGAAGCATTTGTCCCATACATGTCAAACCTCTATCTCTTACCATCTCTGAGATCTGTTTGTTCATACGGACGGACAGACGGACAGACAGACGGGCAGACGGACAACAGACGGACATGGCTATATCGACTCGGCTGTTGATGCTGATAAAAGAATATACTTAATAAGGGGGGTAAAATTTCCTTCTCCCCCCATTACAAACTTTTGCACAAACTTAATATACTCTATGTACCTTCGGTACCGGGTATAAAGTGCACTTATATCGAAGTCGGTAAGAGCCGACCTAATTAACTCCGTCCATCTTAATTTTTTATAAAATAAAAAAAAAAATAAATTCGTTGGTTGGGTTAAATTATGTCTTTCATATATTATATTAAACACCTAAGATATGTTTAAATTACTTAAATATAAAAAAAATAATAAAAAAAATTAAAATTTGTGTAAATTATTTTTTATTATATATATTTAAAAAAAATATTAAGAGAAGCTTCTCCCCTTTGGGCGGCTGTAAACCAATTTTACATTTTACCATTCAGTACATACTATGTTCAGTATAAGAATACAGAAGTATTTCCGTTTATTTTAAAGTTTAACATTATAAGTTTTTACTAAAAGATAGGAAACCATTTCATTCACATAAGTGTTATGTTAAGTTTAATTAGATAAATATACATTGGTCAAAGTATATACTATTTGTCGGTATTTACCTTCACCAAACAAATGTTTATTCTCAGAAATGACATCTTAATCGAGATAGTAATTACATCCAAATAGCATAAAAGGACTTAGAGTGTGATAGTCTAAGCCACCCCTGCTAGGATTCATTATAAATTATACTCCTAAAAACAAACTCTCAACTTGTGTGAGTGGTTCAAAAAGATCTGGAAATATTGTTTTTTTCCCCACCTGTTTACCTACCTAAAACTACAAAAATTTCGCTAATCTGATCCCACACCCAGGTTACAGAAAAATAATCAGAAATAGCTGCTGTCAAATTTGAGCCGAAGTCGTGCGTTTTTGAATCTTCTAAACTAGCCAGCATTCAGTTTAGATACATAAAGTATACTTATGTGATATTCCCAATATATTAGGAAATATGAGGAGAGTAAAGATTTTGGTTAGCTGCACTCACTCTTTCTCGTTCGCTCGCCTTTCTTTGTGTCCGTGAGTAAAAGTGCAGCGCAATGTATATATGTAAAATGTTATTGTCCATAGATCAAATGAAGTTACTTCACCTATAGCAACCAGGGAACGAAGTCACACGAGTTTTATTCATTATTTTGATCAGCTCGATGATATTACGGTATAAGCAAATATATTCAACGCTGAGTTTTGTTCGATAATTAATAAACATGAACGTTGGGCATATAACTAACTGGCTCAACAGCTCGATGAGATTACGGTATAAGCTGAATTTATTCAACGTTGAGTTTTGTTGATTGATTAAATGTGAATAAGAATTATTGTGTATGAGTTAATCAAAAACAAAAGAGTAATTTTTACAATTCATCTCATCTTTGGTACGATATAGGGTCGAAGGATAAAATCGTCTTAATAAAGCAGCTTTGCACGGCGGGGTTCATGCACCACGTAAACACATGCCGTACGAGAAAAAAACTGACAACTTATTAATATTTGAAATTTTATAAAAATATCCAATTGACATTATCTGATGCTGCACGCCATTTCATATTACATACACATATCGAAATTCCACTTATCTAGCTAAAATCATAATCATCTGCATAACCATACAGAAATTTTAATTAAAATCTTTGCTCGCTCTTCAGCCCTCGGCAATATGCAATATGCAATTAAAAACGCAGTTATTAGTGGAAGCGCGAATAACCAAATAAATTTCTAATTAAAACAATACTCGCACCGGGCAAAGCCAAAGTCATTCCACAAAAACGGATTAGCTTTGCCATTATTTTGCGAGCGGAATCAAAATTTTTGGCTAATTTTGGCAAAATTAATTTCTGCATGCGGAGACGGAGATGGCCAAAACGGACGCAAACATTTTTCAAGTGGCCACTGAATGGCCGCCCAACAAAACTCATTTCGGATATGGCACGGAGTTGCATTTTCAAGTGAATCCCCGTCAGATTTAATTAAAAGTACAAAATGCAAACGGTGGGCGAAATGGCCTTTCACCTGGTTGTTGGCTTTGTAGTTGGCCAAATTGAACAATTTCTAAATTGTACTCATTATAAGTTTTTGATTTTGATTTGAAATTGTAATTAGTTTTCGGCCATTAAAATTTATATTGCATGCAGTAAAATGGTTGCTCAGGCTATTAAAAAAGGACGAAATGAATTGCAGCCCATAAAAGGAATTCTATACAAAATACATCAAAAGGAATTACAATAAAAAAAGCAACAACACAACGAAAAAACGAATAACAAAATGGGAAAAATCAACATTATAAACAACATTATTAAAAACATGCCGCAAATGTTTTTGTGTTCTCAAATTTTTGAGTCCATTTTGCTGTGAGGCAAAAGAAGGAGATGGGCGGTAGAGTGAGAGAGAGAGGGGGGTCAGTTAAAGCTCATCATGATGTTGTGTTGCTAAATGAATGTTGCTGTCCCGTTTACACTTTTGGGGGTATATTTTTATTTATCTTGTGGCAGAGGAAAGATGGAGGCTAATAAAATTAAGAGTTGTCTAGAGGAAGAGAGAACAAGAACGTTGTGCGTTGAATGTGTGTGTGTGTGAGTGGGGGGAGAGAGAAACTTACTCTGTGTGGGGTTCCGTGTGGAGCACAGCAACAACCTCATACAGCTCAATAATAATAAAAATATTTTCATTAAAAGAGGAAGGATAAGTGAATGCCTCTAGAGTAGCTTTAGGAAAGGTGTACACAAATGTTAATCTACGGACCAGTTTAGATTTACTTAAAAAAGGGAATAAAACATAAATATAAAAACCCAAAAAAAAATGTTAAAAAAATTTTTTTTAAATATAAAAAAAAAAAAATTTAGGACACGCTCCCAACAAGGATTTTATTTATAATTTTTCCTTAATTATTATGAGTTAAAGTAAAGCATAGCGACTGTTGCTGATGGGCACAAAGAAAAGAGAGTTAAACGAGAAAGGTTGAATGCAGCTATGTAAAATTACACTTGTAATGCTAGCTTGTTTAGTCGATCCAAAAGTGACCTTCGGCTCAAATTTTTAATTACCTAACGTAAAGGTGGGACAAGATTTTAGTTTTAGCGCCCAGAAAAGTTGCATTAGTTAGAATGCAGAGCGAACTGTTTGTCTTTGGTGATTTTTATTCTATCTGGATTTTTATTTTTATTCTATCAATTTGAACTCGAAAACATAACTCAGCATTAACCAAAGTTTTGTCTCACGAGTTAAAATATGGACATTTCCACCAAAAATCTAAAATCTCTCTGATGGTACAAAGGTGTATACATGAATACATAAGAAACCATACTACATATACATATGCGACATACTATGGCAATGCAATTAACTGTAAGTTTTTGCTTCGTATTACAGCAGAAACCACATAAATATAATGATGCAAAAAACTGTCCAGTGCGACATGTCCCGTGCGAAAATGCTTAAGCTTAAATTTCGAAAAAACTGTAAATTATTTTTGGGTTTAAAGGGACATCAATGCACTACATTCTAAAATTTATCGCGGTAATATATTGCCTCAGGATTCGCTGAAATCGGCATTTGAATGGTTTCCCGCGAAAACCACTTCTGTTTTTTTCCCGTGCGAATGTCATATTTTTTTGCGATTATCTGAAAACAAACATTTTTCAAAAATCAATCTTTGCACCAATTGTAGGACTATTGAAGAGCTATAAGTTAAGACTATTGTGAAATCAAAATCCGCTTCATTTTGACTTTTTAAAAAATTTAAGTTAGCTGGGAGTGATCTTACGTTTCTAAAGCAATGATCTACCAATTACCCAAGGTATAATTTTCTCAGTGCCAGACATATTTTTTCATTACTGTAATGCGCTCCTTACTAAATTTGCCTTTCAAACAAATTAAAATGCAAATGTCTTCCCAGGTAGACATTTATAAAAAAATCGGATTTTTCTTTGCAAAAGGTTTTAATGTTATATCAGTCCAATCAGCAGCGGTCAGCCTTCGCTTTATCTCCAGTTAAACAGCGCCACTTTATCCCAGATCGTTTCTTGAAGCGCTTAAACTACCTGTTTACGTTGAAGCCTTCACGATTTAAGATTTCCCCATATTGTTGTGCCTTCTTCTAAATTGTGCTCCTACTTACAGGAAGATTGCAATTCCGGATTCGGAAATAAAAGTTTTTCAAATTTTCCTCCCCTAAAGCGTTTTTTTCGCCATTACAGGATTTTTTCTAACTTTTGTCATAACTTTGCACGATTCTTGTATATTGTAGACAGAGTATTAATGAATCTTTAATGCAACATTCCTTTGAGCTTTTTTATTTTCAAAATTCCAAAATTATTTTTAATTGTCTTCAATGGAAAATGTTTTAGATTTTCGTAAATTTCGTTTCAAAATTTTGCGGTTCGAAATATTTAAGAAAAAACTAATTTTACTGACATCGAATTATTATAATTTTTGACTAAATAAATTTCGAGTAAATAAAGCTGTGAAATATCGACTGGTTTTTTAATTTGTGTGGTTACATGTTGTCGCCTTAGATCGATATCGATTACACAGGCCAACAAAATGGCCAACTTTGTGAGGTGCAGCCCTATTGATTTAAAAATATGATTTGGCTTCACTGATTCCAAAACTGGTTTCGGTTTAGCTCCATCAGCTCTTGGTTCCAAAATATGGCGGAAAGAAAGTTGATTTTTGGCACTCTAGCATTTATGGAGGCCACACTATGAATAAATATGTGAGTTTTTAATTTGCGATAAAGTACATATCACTGATTTTTTAAAAATCAAAGGCGCTAGATAAGTGTGAGCGAAAGTGTCGAATTTGGCCTTTAAAGACAGATTTATGGCATTTTTATCAAAATAAATCATCCCGATTAAGCTAGAGCGGTTATTTGATAATTATTTTCGCCATCTGAGCATATGGCCAAACATATGATCTAATTTTGTGATTTTTATAGCATTCAAATCAGTTTATTTGGCAAAGTTATAGCCTGCTAAAGACAAAAATACATATTAAAATTTATGGGAGGAAAACTAGATTGTCACTCCAAATCTGTATAGGAACTGTAAAGAGGCTACTTGATTAGCCCTAAAGTGTTATATGTTTACATGTAGATGATAAATTCTATTTTGAAACAAGTAGCCTTTTCACAGTTCCTATAAATTTTTTTACTGACAATCTAGTTTTCCTCCCATAAATTTAAATATGTATTTTCGTCTTTAACAGGCTATAACTTTGCCAAATAAACTGATTAAAATGCCATAAAAATCACAAAATTAGATCATATGTTGGACTATATGCTCAGATGGCGAATATATTAATCCAAGAACCGCGCTGGCCTGAACGGGATGATTTATTTTGATAAAAATGCTATAAATCGAAAAATGTCTGTCTTTAGAGGCCAATTTAGACACTTTCCGCTGTACTTATAAAGCGCCTTTGATTTTTTAAAAATGCATTGATATGTACTTTATCGCAAATAGCTCATAAACTCACATATTTATGCCTAGTGTGGCCTCCATAAATCCTAGAGTGCCAAAAATTCAACTTTTTGTTTTTCCGCCATATCTTGGAAACAAGAGCTGATAGGACAAAACCAAGTAAGTTTTGTTCAGTGCAATCAAT
Organism: Lordiphosa stackelbergi; assembly: GCA_018904235.1. Lineage (NCBI taxonomy): Eukaryota > Metazoa > Arthropoda > Insecta > Diptera > Drosophilidae > Lordiphosa > Lordiphosa stackelbergi. Next base: position 48,896 of record JAEIFU010001117.1, on the reverse strand, counting down.
ATTAACATAATCAGATAAAAATAGACCTGCACCAAAACACTGTTGGGCTGTGTAATAACTTTCTTTAAACTAAACTATTATAGCTTATATCAATTAGGGGTATCTTCAGAACACTGTTTTTCGATTTTTTTTTAATTCCAGGGATTCAAGATTTGATGGGGGGTGCTCAGATTCGGTTGAAAGGGATCGCGGTATGAAATGCAAGCAGAATGGGAAAATAGCTGCTGATAAAAAAGAGAGGGGCAAGGGACATTCATACTTGCTGGTGCCTTAAGAATACGGCGGTACTTCATAAGCTGACACCAAACTATGACACAACCGAATATAAGTTGGTGTCGAGGAATGGTAACATCGTTAAGCTGACGTACGGGGAACGGAAGCTAACGAGGAATGTGAGTCATATTAAGAAGGTGCCGAAAGTAGTAAGCCGATTGTAAAACAATGTTGTACGCGATTGTTGGGTACAGAATAATTTTTAAATTCGTTTTAAACAGTTTTTCAATTCAAGATACACCTTAAAATTTAACAAAACAAATTCAAATATTCATATTCTAAGTCCTTAAAAAATTTTGATCGTTGTAGTTTCATTCATAAATTTTATTTTTCGAGTTCAGCGTTCCCAAATAAATGAGAAAATGAAGCTGTAGCTTGCTTTCCTATTTACGATTCATCAATTCATTTGCTTAACCTGGAATGTTAATCATTATTGTTACTAAATGTTAAATACTGTTTGGTTCTTTCAATTTTGACTTTTTGCTCTCTTACAATATAAAAAACGACCCCAATAAGTAGGCAATAGTTTTGGTGCATCGTAATGAAACCCGCAATTCGGCCCTGTACTAAAGTTAACGGTAATATTATTTCGAATTGTCCTCCGTCCCTCTCTTGTTGTGCCGTTACTTCGTGGCAGGTTGGCTGCTTGTCGTGCTCCTTGTACTTTTGCCATAATAATTCATAATGAAAAAAGTTTTCCGTTGCCAGCTTGTTTGTGCTATGTGTATGTATGTGTGTGGGTGGGTGTGTTATTTTTATTTAAAAATAAATAAATAAAATGGCTATGGCAACCAGGGGGAAGGGCAACGGCAGCATCATCATCATTATGCCGTGCTGCAACGAAGTTTATCAAAAGGCCAACAAAGCAACAATGGCAATGGCGGCAGAGATTCCCAATGGTTCCCTCTCCCCGCTTGCGTGCGGATTACACAGACACATGCGCAGAAGCCATCACACACATAGAAAAAGGAGCTTGCATGTGTTGGTGCAATTTTTACCCCTTAACTGGTTGGCAGGCGAGTTATGCAAAAAGTATTAAAATTGTGGTAAATAAACAAAAATTGTTGATAAATATATAAGCCATTTATGTAGGCACACCCTCCCACACTTGCACAATTTGAATGGTTATGTACGTATGTGTGTGTTAACCAGAGATTTTTGCTGCCTTCGGCTTCGTGCCAGCTTTGAATTTTGCTCGTTCACTTTTCACTCTCTCTCTCTCGCCCAATCTCTCGTTTCCTCTTGCTCTTTGGCCGCCGCCATTGCCAAGTGGCTGCCCAATTCTTGTGGGTACATTAGCGCTAATGATGATTGAAACGACAAACGTGACGCCAAAGCGCCCGGACCCAGACTCTCTTCAGCTCTCTCCTACATTTGGGTGGGTTGCAAAATTCCTGGCTTTGATTTTAAATTTGTCTCTCGTGTCCGCATTTAAAGCTGGTTAGAAACCCCCCCAAAGCTCCATGTTAGTGTCAGAATTCAGATTTTTGTTCTTGTCTCTTTTGGCTCTTTTTTGCTCTTTGCATTGATTTACTTTGATGGCCACTAATTGGGGGGGTTAATGATAATGATCGTTGGCATTTTGAGTAGTTTATCAGGAGACGGTAGGTATATTTAACTTTGATAAAGCAAACACTAATGCAAACTAATTGGGGTTAAGTTAGTTGGGGTAAATCCAGCAGAATGTATGCAACGCTTAGTAGATGAGAAACGAAAAGCTAGGCACACTTTAATCGTTGTTTAAAAATGTGTACGAGTTCACAGAGCGGAAAAGAATAAGTAGCCTTTACTTCAAAATAAGAAAACTTTCTCAAAACTTAGGAGAACAAATGTTCGAAAAGTGCTTAAAACTAGCACAATTGAACTGAACTCAGCCAACACAATGTTGAGTCAAAAGATTCTTTGTTCGATTCCCAGACAAGTACGACAAAAAGTTTTCTTAGTTTTTCTATAAGATTTCTATAAGATAAGATTTAAATAAAACAAGTCAGGTGAGGTGGGGTGGGTCTGTTGTACAGAGTTGTCTTTGATCCTTCACATAATGATGTGAAACATGATGCTAAATTTAAGGGCTTAATTTTAAAATCACAAGCTCTCTCAATGGTATGTAAATCAGCAATGGCGATTTTTCAAAAGAAGAAAACCGGAAGTTAAAATACGAACAACAAGATCACTGGCTGCTGTATTTATTTTCTGCTGTGTGAGACATAGCTCCCGGCAATATCTCCGGGGTTTTTCAAACGACATAGCTCCGCGCGGACGACACTTTAAATCTCCGCGCGGAGATATGATTTCAAAACGACATACTAAGAGTCGTCTAAAACGACACACAAGCGCGGAGATATGACGCTTTAAAACGACATAACTCCGTTTCAAAACGACATATCTCCTCCGCGCGGAGGTATGTCGTTTCACAAAGACATTTCTCCGCCATGTTGCAAACGACATATTTTCGCGCGGTTTTGAAACATCATATCTCCGCCGCTTCATAGACGACATATCGCCGCGCGGAGGTGACATAATTAATCAGCAAAAATGTTGCCAAATTAAAACTGTATAAAATATTTTAACAAGCTAATACATTTTTTAACAAGTTAAGATCATATGAGCCTAAATATTTAATTTTTTTTTTTTAATAATTAATAATACAATAAAATAAATTAAAATAGAATAATAGAATAGAATAAGTAGTACAATTGATTATGGTGCTCTCTTTGCTTTTAAGTTAAGTTTAATTAAAGTTACTGTAAGTTTGTCTTGTGTCATGTCTTATATTTTCTTATATTTGTTTTGCGTGCGTTCCCCATAGTATATTTGTCTAGTGTTATCACAGTTAGGTACGGATAATTCTGGCAGAGAAAGTAGGTTTAAAAGTTACACATATAAATGCACAAAGCTTAGGGAGGAAGATGGATGAGTTTAGGCACCTTTTTTGTAAATTCAAATGTAGATGTTATTTGTGTTTCCGAGACTTGGTTTGTTCGTGGGTCCTGTGCTGTTGTGGATGGATATTTTATGTATGGATGTATTATCTTATGTCAGACTTGGATTAGAGGAACCCAATACAAAATTTGCAAATTTGAACGTACCTGCAGCGACCCAAAACTTGTACCTGAATGCTTTCCTAATGTGATAGTAGTTTTAGTTTCGGGTGTATCATGTGACGTTCTGGAATGCGACCTAAAAGTGAAATCAAATGCGGAAGGCTTAGACAAAGTTAATCCCAAATTCTTGAAAATATTACTTCCTATGCTTCTTAATCATATCACCTATATATTTAATACGATATCAACACCACTGTGTTTTCCTGACTGTGGAAATTTGCTAAAATTTACCCCAACCCAAAAAAAAAAAGCGAGTTCAGACCAATCTCCATTCTCCCTTTCTTGGCAAAAGTATTTGAACAACTAATGGCCAAACAGACTCAGACATTTCTCTCATCCAATTCTTGTTAAGCCAACTACAATTGGTAGTTTTTACGTAAGAAGACGGACATTAACAATGCTATTAGTAGCCTTGCTAGATTTTAGCAAGGCATTTGATACAGTTGACCACAATATCTTAAGTACCAAGCTTAAAAATCTGTACAATTTTTCCTCAACTGCAACGCGTCTTATAAAGTCCTATTTGTGCGATAGAAACCAAGCAGTGGTATCGGGGTCTTGTATGTCAGGTTTCTTAAGTCAAACTCTCAAGGTTCTGTCCTTGGGTCTTTACTCTTCTCTGTGTATATCAACGACCTTCCTGATTGTCTGAAAGGCTGTAATGTCCATTTGTATGCTGATGACGTACAACTTTATGTAAGTCGACCGTTGCGTGAATTGAATGAGTGTGTAAGAATTTGTAATAGGGATCTCGTGGAAATTAGCGAGTGGGCTAAAGCGAATGGTTTGGGGTTAAATCCCAAAAAGTCGAAATGTGTAGTAATCTACAAGAAGGCTCTTAATGTCAGTGATCTGCCTAAGCTGACAATAAACAATGTTCCGCTGGAATATGCTAAGGATACCACTAACCTGGGAATCCAATTTAATAATACTCTAACGTGGGGCGACCACATTACGAAAGTGTCCGGGAAAACATTCGGGTTGGTTAGGCAGTTGTCGCTTACTCAAAAACTCATTCCTCCTCATCTCAGGCTTTTGGTTGCTAGAACATGTCTCATCCCGACTCTATTCTATGGTGTGGAAATATTTGGTAGTAGTGACGCAACCAGTATGCAAAGGCTTAAGGTGGCATTTAACTCCATCGTAAGATATGTATTCAATCTTGGTCGTAGAGACCATATCTCGCAATTCGCAAAACAAATTCTTGGCCTTGACTTAGAGTCGTGGATCAGACTTCGCACATTATTATTATTCCATAAGATTCTAACGACAAAAGAGCCTCACTATTTATTTCAAAATATACAACTTGCTGTTTCAACTCGAACGAAAAACATAGTTAGTCAGCGCGTAAGATTGGCCAGCTCCGAAAAACATTTTTTCATTCAATCTGCCCGCTATTGGAATAACCTGCCATATAACATTAAGACTATTGGGAACGCAATGCATTTTAAATCTCAGTTAACTAATCATCTCAAAAGACAAACATAGATTAAATGAAAGTTTTAGAAAAGTTTAGTATTTTATTAGGGTTGTTAGGATTAAATTTAATTTATTTTTATTTTTTATATATTTTATTTTTTATACCCTGTACCCATTAAAATGGGTAAAAGGGGATCATGAAGTTGTGCAAATGTATGTAACAGGGAGAAGGAAACATTCGACCCTATAAAGTATATATATTCTTGATCAGCATCAACAGCCGAGTCGATTTAGGCATGTCCGTCTGTCCGTCGCGTGTCCGTCTGTCTGTATGAACGCGTCGATCTCAGAGATGGTAAGAGATAGAGGTTTGACATGTATGGGACAAATGCTTCTTTTATCTGTACGCAGATCAAGTTTGTTTCAAATTTTGGCCACGCCCCCTCTCGCCCCCGCAATTTGGAAAAAAACGTTATATCTCCCACAGTTTTGAAGATAGACGATTCGTACTTTCCAGAGATAGTTAGAAATTAGCAAAATAAATCGATTTGCCGAGGAAATGATAAAAATCGGATGAACGGTTCAGAAGTTATGAGCAAAAAAGCGAACCAAGCCCCCGCTACCACCACCCACCTAAAAAAAATGTTGCATATAAAATATTAAAATAAATAATAAATAAAAATATAATTTATTTTTTTATTTTTTACAACCAATATATATATTTGTGGGATAAAACAAATAAAAATTAAATTAAAAATAAAAAATTTACTCTAATCTGATCTCAACTTGTTAAAAATGTAGTTAGTTGTTAAAATATTTTATACAGTTTTAATTTGCTGATAAATTAAAGAATTTTCAAAAAAACCGTCCAAAAATCATTTTTTTCTTTATTCATGGATAATAACAAGTAAAACGCTTAATATTTTGCAATAAAAGCTTAAAAAAACGAGAAAGGCAAAGTTATCTTCGTCTGTACCGAAGTTCTGATACACTTGAAAAAGCTTGTCTCAGATCAGCTTAAAAACATTTAACATTACCCATGACCGTGTTTAATTTATAAAAAAAAAAATTTTTCTCTAATAAAAACCATTTTTGAAAACAATTTCTATGGCAGTAAGAAGTAGTATTCCCGCAAGGTTGTCAAAAAAGTCTTGCGGTATTTCCGCAAGCTTGTCTTTGCAAGCGCGTAGTTCTAGTTGTATTCGTCGCATCGGTTCACGCTAGAGCTTTTTTGAAAGCTCTTTTCACGCGCTAACACGTGTTTGATTTATTGTTGTTTGTTTTTAGTCGTTCGTGAGTTATAGCGTCGCAAACATGGAGCAAAATAAAGAGAAAATACGGCATATTTTACAGTACTACTACGATAAAGGCAAAAATGCATCTCATGCTGCCAATAAAATTTGATGGTTTCAACGTTTTCGTTCTGGTGCAGAGGTGATCGAAGATGCGCCACGGTCCGGAAGGCCTGTCGTCGAAAATTGCGATAAAATCGCTGAATTGATCGAAAGAGACCGGCATAGTAGCAGCCGTAGCATCGGCCAAGAGCTGGGCATGAGTCATCAAACCGTTATAAACCATTTGAAGAAGCTTGGATTCAAAAAGAAGCTCGATGTATGGGTGCCTCACGACTTGACGCAAAAAAAATATTTTTGCCCGTATGGATGCATGCGAATCGCTTCTGAATCGCAACAAAATCGACCCGTTTTTGTAGCGGATGGTGACTGGCGATGAAAAGTGGGTCACTTACGACAACGTGAAGCGCAAACGGTCGTGGTCGAAAAGCGGTGAAGCTGCCCAGACGGTGGCCAAGCCTGGATTGACGGCCAGGAAGGTTCTTCTGTGTGTTTGGTGGGATTGGCAGGGAATCATCCACTATGAGCTGCTCCCCTGGCCAAACGCTCAATTCGGACCTGTACTGCCAACAACTGGACCGCTTGAATGCAGCACTCATGCAGAAGAGGCCATCTTTGATCAACAGAGGCCGAATTGTCTTCCATCAGGACAACGCCAGGCCACACATCTTTGGTGACGCGCCAGAAGCTCCGGGAGCTCGGATGGGAGGTTCTTTTGCATCCATCGTATATTCCGGATCTCGCACCAAGTGATTACCACCTATTTCTGTCCATGGCGAACGAGCTTGGCAGTCGGAAGTTGGCCACAAGAGAGTCCTGTGAAAATTGGCTCTCCGAGTTTTTTGCCAATAGGGAAGCGAGCTTCTATAAGAGGGGCATTATGAAGTTGGCATCTCGTTGGGAACTCGTCATCGAACAAAACGGCGCATATTTCACTTAAATCGCATTATTATAACCAATTTTATGAACAATTGAAAAATCATTTAAAATATCGCAAGACTTTTTTGACAACCTTATATTAGCAGCGTGCAGTAAAAAGAAGACTCTGTGCAAAGTTCTCCAAAACTGAGGGACTAGTTCGCGTAGAAACAGAAAGACGGACAGACGGACGGAAGGACAGACGGACGGACAAAGCTTAATCGACTCAGCTCGTCATGCTGATCAAGAATATATATACCTTATGTGGTCGTAGATAATTCCTTCTATGCGTTAGAAACTTCTGGGCAAAATTATAATACACTTTTCAAGTGTATAATACAGGGATGCAAACCGGTTCTGAACCGAACCCGTTTTAAACCGAACCGAACCACTTTTTGTGCTCGTGAACCGAACCGTAAACCGAACCGGTGTGTTTTCAAAAATGTTGAACCGAACCAAAAACCGAAAAATAAAATGGTTCGGTTCGGTTCACTTTAGCTAGGTATTGAGTTACTGACGAATAGTGAGCAAAATCAGCAATTAGCTTTAAAATATTACGAAAATACTTTGAAAAGCAGAGTTTTAAAAAACTAAGAACATCAACCTTAATCCAACCAATCCAACCAAAATTGTAATAAGCCAAGTCGTGATTGTATTATCCTTTGGGGGGTCAACTCACATAATACTCAAGCGTTAACTTTTTACCTTTAATTGAGATTGGATTGAAATAGAAAATGGCTATGAGTATATCTATGTAATTGTCAACTCTTTGTAAAAAAGAGCTCCGACTATTTTTAAATTTGATTTCTTAGATTTTAGGAATCAAGCCTGCTATTAGACGAAGAAAAAATTTGGATTGATCTCATTTAATGTTAATATACAACAAAATTCCAAACGATAATGAAAGCATAACGGATATTCATTCACCTCCTTAAAAAAATAAAACATCTTTTGTTAGGCTGCCTTCACACTGTTCGACACATGACCCATGCTAACGTAGTAGTCCCGATATTTGTTAGGTTTTAAATTTAAATAGCTTGTCAAATTAATAAAATTTAATGGGGAAATTAGGCCTACTATATTATCATGTGTCGAACAGTGTGAAGGCAGCCTTAGCGTCTACCTAAAGATTATTAAGATTATTCCATGTTATTTTGAAAATTTATTTATATGTGAAGAGCCAGATATGTCAGAGATTACTTGATCAGGTCAAAAGAAAATTGTAATTATTTGACGATTTTGATCCGCTTGGCTTTCAATAGGAAATTGCCGTCGAAGTTTTGAACATACCCGATTAACTGAAAACCTAAGTCTTTGTTAATGAATAATCTGAACACTTGTATCAAAAATATTTTTCTTTAGTTAATTAAATGAATGAGAAGTGAACCGAACCGAACCGAACCATAACCGCGGTTCAGTAAGCCCCAAAAACCATTCAATGAACCCAACCGGCGGTTCAAGAACTGTGTGAACCACTGAACCGAACCAGTCCATATTTCCGAGTGGTTTGCATCCCTGGTATAATAATTGGCAGCTATTTTGGTAAAAAAAACTTGAGTACATAAAGAAGAATGACAACAAAAAAGTGATTTTTGACAAAAAATGAGAACCGATTAGAAAGAGAGAAAAAACTGATAAATTCCGTATTGGCGCGTGCTAGTTTTAGCTAGTATAGCACAGTGGTTAAGAGAGGTGTTTTTTTTTTTTTATATTTTCTTTGCAAATGAGTAAAGGGTTACCGGGTATACATATAACAATCAGGCTTTCTTTCTTACTTGCTTTAACAATAATTATTTATAACCTGTTATATGCTTATTAAGGATAACCTTGCCATTTGATAAAGGTTAAAAAAAATTAAAATACACAAAAACTGAAAGTGACATTAACAAGCGGTTTGTAGTCGCTAGGTAATCGGTTAAATTAAATTTATAAATTTTTGTTGTTGTTTTTGCTCATGCGGTTGTTTATGTATTTCGGTTCAAAGTTGGCCAAAAAATTAAGTCATTGGCCCATGGTTCCAAAAATTGAAAATAAGAACTCAAATAATTAATTTAAAATTATCATTACTATATTCTCAAATGGCATAGCGACATACTCTGCCATGCGCTTAAATAGGGACAAAGGTGATTTCATCATTCTAAATAAAACTCCTCGCAATGAAGCTTATATTTTGTGAACATTTGAACGTTTTAAATATTAAAAAGAAACCTTGGTGGGCGGTGAAGCACTAACTGATAAAGAAAAATGCAAAATAATGGCTTTTAAGGAGTGAATCCTTACGTACAGCAAATTGCTGGAAAAAATTGAGATAAGCTAAAAGCAAAAACTTGAGGAGGATCTTTACGTTGGGTATTAAGTGGGGTTTTTTTTTAGTTTTAATCTTCTTAGATGTTCAGCTTTACGTACAACTCTCCGTACCGTATCGACACTTTCATTTAATAGTAGTTTTGAATCAATTTTCAAAGCTGAACAGTGTGAATTTGAAGTTTTTTGAACATCTCGCTGCTCTAAAGTACGTTAAAATGTTTTTTTATTGCGGCCTGTCATGTTATTATCATAATTTGATGTGTTATTAAGAAAATTGCATACAACACTTTTGTTGCGAGTTCGAAAAATTTGGATTTACCGTCATTGTCTACCGCCACTAGCACAACTTTTGAAAACGAAAATTCTGGTCGATTTGCGGAATTCGGAACAGCAATCAACTCGATTTACGACAATTCCACTCACTTCGGAATTCGGAACAGGCCCGATTACGTCATTGTAATCGTTGTGTTCTATCTGCCTGGATAGTAAACTTAAGCTATTCTATTTGGTGTTGTTTGTGTTATTGGCCACATGGGGGGCTACATTCACAGTTTCAACTGGAAACAAATTGGACTAAAATAGTCGTAGCCACATGAGGTGGCAACAATTTTAGCTTTTTGAAATGAATATTTGCATTTTGATTTCATTTGATTCTTTCAGTCAAATAGTTGTATATTTGTTTTAAAATGATTGTCCCTATTCAAGTGCATGGCAGTGTATCTCCGACGACATATTTCCGCCCAGTACATTTTGCTGGCGGAGAAATGTCGCTTTTATTCTGGCGGAGATATGTCGTTTTGGTACGACATACCTCCGCCGTGTTACATATCTCCGCGCGGAGTTATGTCGTTTTAAAACGTCAAATCTCCGCCGCGTTTCAAACGACATATCTCCGCGCAGAGCTATGTCGTTTCAAAACGACACATCTCCGGCGGAGACTGATTCCAGACTGTCTGGAATCATCCTCTTTCCCTGCGCTATGGAAGGAATCTTTTTCAATCATAATAAATCTATTACACTATGCAACAATTTTTTGATCCCGGCTTCTAAATAGTTGATCCTTATGTAAAATTTCACGCTGAATTCAAATCTGCTCTCAGTTATGTGGAAAGTAGAACGGTTTTTGAGATATAGCTAATACTCAATTTTGGTGTTTTGAAAAAAGGTAGGTCTACTAAATGTTTTTTTAAACATTGTGCCTTACATGTCCAGAGCACAAGAAACAGTAATTCGCAATATTGTGACTGAAGGCTAAACCAAAAATATCCCCGGAAAATATCACCAAAAAATATTCGATATCCAATATATCGCCTGCGAAAAATATTCGATAATGATATTCATCATTTTGGGCAAAAATATCGATATTTCGATATATCGATAATATTTTCGACAACCCTACTTTGATGCTCATGTGATGTTAGAAAGTGTTTCTATTTATGTGAAATACTGTATCGAAACGAATTTTTCGTCGTACTCAGTATGGGGCTTTAGAAATGTATTTCGTAATCAAAATATCCTCTGCTCATATAAACAATCTTAGAAAATAATAGTTGGTAGTCCTTGGTTTTTTCTTATTATACATATTTTCAGTTTTTCAATATTATTGCGATTTTAAAAGCTAAAGCCCAAAAAGTATAATAATCACTAAGCCTGATGTGCTGGAAGAAAACGGACATTTTATTTGAGTTCAGCGGACTTCGACAAACACCGACAATGTAGCGGCCATAATTTTAAATATAGTAGGCACGAAAAATATTTTAAACACAGTAGGCCAAAAAAACCGAGAAAAATGTAAACTTCAAATTGCTCATTATATCTATTCAGTCTACTCTACAACTTTGTACGAGCAAGACATATTTATTTTTAAGAATGTTGACCCAAAAGAATACAAAACGATTTTTTTTTATTTTTTACTTACGTTTATGTTATTAGCTTTGTTTTTTCGAGGACGAGGGCAACATAAAAAATTGGAGATTGCCCCAATTTAAAAGCTGAATGGACTTATATATCTTTTTTCAAAACACGCGAATGAGAGATCACTGAGGCCTTCGCCCGCTTGCTGGGTGACATAATGTTGCTTCTTGTAATTTTTTCTCTTTTGGTTTTTCTATTATCCCAATTGCTTAATCTCAGCCTATCGGCCGGTACCATCATTTTTTATGCAATAAGCTTTGGGCTTCTTTGGTGACATAATGTTGCTTCTTGTAATTTTTTCTCTTTTGGTTTTTATACACTTGAAAAGTGTATTATAATTTTGCCCAAAAGTTTGCAACGCATAGAAGGAATCATCTCCGACCACATAAAGTATATATATTCTTGATCAGCATGACGAGCTGAGTCGATTAAGCTTTGTCCGTCCGTCTGTCCGTCTTTCCGTCTGTCTGTTGCTACGCGAACTAGTCCCTCAGTTTTGGAGCTATCGAGCTGAAACTTTGCACAGAGTCTTCTTTTTACTGCACGCTGCTAATATGTCGGAACCGACCGGATTGGATGACTACTTCTTGTAGCTGCCATACAAATGTTCGTTCGGAAAATGGATTTTAGTAAGAAAAACTGTTTTATTCTCAATATTACTGCTCTCAAACACGGTCATGGGTAAAATATAATGTTTTTAAGCTGATCTGCGAAGTTTGGTCGAAGTCGCTAACCGTTGAGACAAGCTATTTCAAGTGTATCAAAACTTCGGTACAGACGAAGTTAGCTTTGCCTTTCTCGTTTCTATTATCCCAATTGCTTAGTCTCAGCCTTTCGGCCGGCACCATCATTTTTGATGCAATAAGCTTTGGGCTTCTTTGAGACTTTAGCGCACACAGCAGGACGCCTGCTGACACTGTAATTCTCGATAACATGCCCCTTTTTTTTAATCGCAAGAGTAATTTATGTGGGTTCTAAAGTTTGAACAGTTAAGTTTATTTAATTATAACACTGTGGAACAAAATTCAACTTTTTTTATGGCCTGGGATTAGGACCAATAAATTGTGAAACTAGAGGCATCAGGTAGCAGCACCTCATACCCAGTTTTTCTTCAGCACGTCAAGTTCGCGTTTAATGGGCACATTTATACTAGCAACACACAACTACAACATCTGTTGCTGGTTAAAAAAATATGAGAGCTAAAATTTTGGAAAAGGTGAAGGGAGTCACCACAATTGTTTTACCAAATTCTCGCCTCCAATGGACAAGCGGTTAGTACCCCGCCCATAGAGGTCTAACTTAGAAAATGGAATAAATTGAAAACCACTCGATGGAATTTTTTAAGGTTTTAAATATATTGAGATACTGACCAATTAAATGTGTCCTTAAGAGATGGTAGCTTGCATCGAAAAACCGCGATGGTGGGTTCCACATTTTACAGCACCTATTATCGAGTCCATATAGGCCATAAAGTAGACATAAAAATAGACCGAACTGCGTTTTCAGTTTTACCAACGAATCCTTGGTTCGCGGTTTATAGTCGTTTTTGTACTAGCAATTGCCTTAGAACAACATTGACCATTAAGGGCACTTCCCTTGACTTTAAAATTATAGTTTTATTCATACATGTAAAAAACACCCCTTACAATATGAAAATGCATCAATGTGCTTGGCTTATAATATAGCGGTTCGCTAATAAGTCTAACAGTGTTTGAAGAAATTTTATTCTACCTAGACCACTCTATATATCCTCATGGAAATTTCTTTCTAATTATCTATTATCTAGCAAAGGCATACCGCCGAAGGTATAAATGATTCCAGGACAAATAAGATGCTTTTGTACCAAGCAAAGACGGTCAAGCAGCTAAAAGTTCACATAGAGACTTATCAAAAGGCGCGTTTGGGAGTGTCGTCAAACAAACCTGATGCGGCTTGTGATAAAAAAGAATCTATAGCGAATAGGGAAGAAAAAGTCGATAGAGTGCGTAAATGTTTCAAATGTGGCGACGAGTCATATGAAATGAAAGATTGTATTAAAAAAGATTTCTGTTGTTTTAAATGCGGTAAGTCAGGACACCGTGCAGCGCAATGCAATGCTGAGAGCCAACTGAAGCACGAAAAATCAACAAACGTTGTCCAAGATAATAAGTTGTCTATTATACCGTCAAGTAAATTCACATCTTCCGGTCTTTAGCTGAAGGACATTATGTGTGGTAAGGTAATTTGCAAAGGATTAATTGATACTGGAGCGGATCTTTATCTTTTGCGTAGGTGTGTGTTCCTGATGTTGGGTGTTAAACAGCTAACGGGTTGTGCCAAGTTTTTAAGTGGCATAGGTGGCAGCCAGGTTCTAACATTTGGAAGTTTTGAAATTCCGGTTAAGATAGACAATGTTGAGATTAAGGTCGAGTTCCATGTAGTTCCGGATGAGGATATGGGATTTGATGAAATTCTCGGGAGGTCGATTTTGAATACCGTGGACCTGTTAGTGACAAAGGCTGGTACCGTGCTGATGAGTAGGGCTTATTCTCTTATTCCGAAACAACAAAGGAGTTTAGGAAAATGTGCATGTTGAGTTTGTAGAATGGCGTAAACGTTGATAGCCAGGATTTGAGGAATTTAGGCAATCTGAGAGAAAAGAAGGTTCAGCAGCAAGTAGAAAGCTATAAGCCGATAAGGAACCCTAGTTTTCAAGACGAGATGAAATGCAATCAGGAATCTATGGATAGTCAGGTGCAGAAGGGAGCATTAGAGAAAGGGTACAGGAACAGCATGTCAGAGAATGTTTTGGATGGTGTATTAGTCAACATGGACAAAGTCAACATAGTAAGCAGTGAGGTTGATTTAGAAAGAGTGATTGATGTTGCTGGAAGAAATTGTTTGAGAAGTCGGATATTAAAAGGTGTTCCAGAGACGAAAGAAATGAACAAAAATAATATGACAGAGCAAGTAAATGATGAGCGTGGGATAGTGTGCAAAAAGGCAGGCGAGACTACCCAAAATCTACAGGAGGTAATCAAGTGGAAGATCCACGAGCGGGGCAAAATCGATAGTTTTCATGGTTTTAACGACTTGGGTACCAAAAAGTGTAAACAGTACGGCACAGGCTTAAAATTGAAAGGAAGAGTAGGAAAAGTAAAAAAAACCGTCGGACATGAAGTTGCAAAAGTTGAAGATGGGAAAGTACGTTGTAGAGTCTCAATTAGGCTAGAGTTTAGGAAGACATTGGATTCCTTCGGGTCGAAGGACACGTCAGGACGGCCGAATGTGGGATCCCAAAAGCAAGCAGAGCCTTCTAGAACAACTCGCAGTGGCTGCACGTTTTAGCTCTCTACTTTGGTCTCTCTCTCTTAAAAAGTTCTTTAAGTTGGCAGCGCCATTTCAGTCTATGTGTATGCTGTGGTCAAGTCGATACATGATGCAACTAGAAAGGTGAGGCGCTCGCTCAGCGCAGTCTCAGATTCCTTCTAAAAATTTTAGTGTGCAGTTGACTCTTGAATCGGAAGGTCGTGTCCGCGAATGTCAATTTATTTTTTTTTTTAGTTTTGCATTTGGGGGTGGTTTTTTGTGCAAACAGATCTTGTCGCTGTCTTGTTGTTGTTTCATCGAAAAAGTGAATACATACTAAATTTGAACTGCGTTGGCTTGTCAAATTGTTGCATTTATTGATGCTGCGATGGAAAACAAAATATAGACATTCTTTAATATGCTCTTTAAATTGTTGTTTTTGTTGTTATTTAATTGAATAAGAAAATGTATACATACTTCATTATTGAATTTTGGGGTGAATTTAATTACATAATTTGAAATTTTTTGTAATATATTTAATTTGTTTCAAATAATATGTACCAATAAAATGTGCTCATGCATATAAATGCTGTCATTGCTTTGTTATATTTTTTGTTCTACACACACACATACTAAATTTGTGTGTACGTGATTGCTTCGTTCTCGCGCTCACTCTCCAGCTCTCTCTCACTCTCTGAGCAAATGCGCTTACTTCTAAAAAGTTCGCTGAGCGCCTCACCTTTCTAGTTGCATCATGAGTCGATATATTCATTCTCGTTTCGCTCACATCGTTTCTCTTAGTACTTTTAATAAATGTTATTGGAGTCAAAGTTGTCATCAAACAACTCATATAAATAATAGTAATATAGTAATAAGCATACTGATATTGTCTGAAACAATAAGTGCACAAGAACTATTATAATTAAATAAACTTAACTGTTCAAAGTGAATATACTTTAGAACCCACATAAATTTGAAATTACTCTTGCGATTAAAAAAAAGGGGCATGTTATCCAGAATTACAGTATCAGCAGGCGTCCTGCTGTGTGCGCTAAAGTCTCAAAGAAGCCCAAAGCTTATTGCATCAAAAATGATGGTGGTCCGGCCGAAAGGCTGAGACTAAGCAATTGGGATAATAGAAAAAACCAAAAGAGAAAAAATTACAAGAAGCAACATTATGTCACCAAAGAAGCCCAAAGCTTATTGCATCCAAAATGATGATACCGGCAGATAGGCTGAGATTAAGTAATTGGAATAATAGAAAAACCAAAAGAGAAAAAATTACAAGAAGCAACATTATGTCACCCAGCGAGCGGGCGAAGGCCTCAGTGATCTCTCATTCGCGTGTTTTGAAAAAAGCAATCTCCAATTTTTTATATTGACCTCGTCCTCGAGAAAAAACAAAGCAAAAAAAAAAAATAACATAAACGTAAGTAAAAAATAAAAAAAAAATCGTTTTGTATTCTTTTGGGTCAACATTCTTAAAAAAATTCGTCTTGCTCGTACAAAGTTGTAGAGTAGACTGAATAGATTTAATGAGCAATTTGAAGTTTACATTTTTCTCGGTTTTTTTGGCCTACTGTGTTTAAAATATTTTTCGTGCCTACTATATTTAAAATTATGGCCGCTACATTGTCGGTGTTTGTCGAAGTCCGCTGAACTCAAATAAAATGTCCGTTTTCTTCCAGCACATCAGGCTTAGTGATTTTTATAGTTTTTGGGCTTTAGCTTTTAAAAACGCAATAATATTGAAAAACTGAAAATATGTAAAATAAGAAGAAACAAAGGACTACCAACTATTATTTTCTTAGATTGTTTATATGAGCAGAGGATATTTTGATTACGAAACACATTTCTAAGAAAAAATCAACTAAAGAAAAATTAGTAAATGTTTAGCATACATACTTGAAAATAATGTCATCAATGGACCACTTATTAAGTAGTATGTAACAAAGTTACAACGGTCATCCATGGTTTTTTTTTTTTAAATGAATTTAAAAAAATTTCAAGGCCTTGTACTAAAAATTTGTGATTCCTATTCGTCAAATATATACTATAAATTTGTAGAAAAAAATGTGTATGTTAGGGGATATCTCCGCAACTCGTGCACCAAATTGCATGCGGTTTTTTTTTTAATGATAGCCAGAGAATGTGGCATGTTTACTTTTCCATAAATAATACTTTTCAAAAATTAAAAATGAATAAAAAATCACAAATTTGGACCAAAAATGTGTGTTCGAACGCCTAATTCATTTCATTTTGTATCATTCTGTAGAACGGAACAATTTATGATATACTAATTAAACATTAACTTCATTTAGTAAGCGAAGCGCGCGGGTCTACTTGTATCAAATAAAAAAGAAAAAAAAAGAAAATTTTTGATCGATTTAACCACAAAGTTGAAATGCAATTGCATTTCCAAGATCATAAAGCAAACCAAATTGATTCCAATTCAAATTGATGTACATAAATGGTCTATGTGACTTGTACTTGGTTTTTTGATTAAAAATTATGTTCTTCTTGAAGGAAAAATGTTAAAATTTGCACTACACATCCCGGCAAAGTTTTTCAATGTTTATTGTTCAAGCGGTTTGTGGATACTCACTTACAAACTCTTTTCCACTCGCGATTAAAAAAAAAATTTGCCTGCTGCGCTCTTCTTTTTTTTCCAATTTTACCTTCAAAGCAGGGATTGAAACCGATATGAAATTCGGTTTCGGTCAAGTCATTTAAATTGGCCTAATGCTTTTTTAAACTGTACAGGAATTTCGTATTGTATCATGTAATCGAAATTGGCCGAGTTATTCACCACAGCCGATTTGTTGACAAAATATGTTGAAAAATTGGATGCCTTTTTCGAGCCTTTCCATGTTTTGTGTGTGGTAATGAGTTTGCGAAAGAAATCGCACCGGGTTTTTGTTAATTCTTGTTGGTCTTTCCACCTCAGAAACACTGACATAATTTTATGAATCAACCCATTTACTATCCATGTACTATCACTATCAGTCAGAAACATTGGGCTTGTTCAGCAGAATAAATGATACCTGAGCATGTATCAGAAAATAATTTTGAATCTAGTAGTGTTTGCTGTTGCACAGTGGTTGGGCTTGTATGAAGCGAGCGGCCAAAAATTCTTCCAGTGGAGATATCATAGTGGATCTTTTTACATAATTCTATAATATTATAACAAGTAATAAAACACACAGTGGGTGTGCCTAAGTCCCTGCAAAGCACAAAAAACCATCCCAACATAAACAAACAAAATCACGCAAATAATCTGTTGCTGGCTCATCGATTTCGTCATCGATTTCCTCAGCTATCCGTCCTCTCTTTCTTCGTTTCAAACACATTCGGAAAAACTTGCCCCAGGACCACCACTACCTTTAAAATTTATAGGTATTTGTACATTACAATTCAATAAAACCGCAACATTTTTCGCTAGCCAATCAGAATGCTTTTCCAAAACTGTAGTTCTTTTTCGACGACATTATCGCCAATTTGTTAAATACTCTTGCGGAAATAATGAACGCGTTCTTCCATTTGTTTTAAATTTTTAGTGCTAACTGCATAGCCTTCGCTCTCGTACTTCAATTTCAAAATATCACATGTCTTTTTTAATCTTCTCTCAATTATCAAATAAATACATGCGCCTGTATTCACATTCACAAGAAACCCCTAAAGCAGAAATTAAAATAATAAAAAATGTTATCATAACATAAAATATCAACTAAATCGCAACAAAACATTTAAAAATTCACAAAAGGAACCAAGAAGACATTCACAATAAATGGCACAAAAACGCAAATCCCAACAAACGGTACAAGTGAGCACAGTTACACATACAAAAAAAAAAGAACCGAAAAAAGCGAAGCCGCTTTGATACAGGTAACACAGCAATCTGCAAGTTTCCGCAGCTGAAATTTAAACCATTATAATCTGTAAATATTGACGATTATTTTAGCACACATTTTACCGTTAGCTTCGATTATCTTCACAACTAAACGCTTAAATGAAATTGTTGTTTTCACACGAATTTTTAATTAAACAGGTATCTATGTTACATTCATTTTTTAACATTAACACAACACGTTAACTACCCGCAAATTGTCACAAAACATTGTTAATACCTTTCTTTACAATATTAATTGCTTCCATTTGACGAGCATTCCGTTTTAAACGCGTATTTTTTATTTTATTTGCGAACATAACTTGCAAGTTGTTCAAGCTGTCAAAAACAAATAATTTCATGCTCTCTCCTTAGATGCTATTCTTTGACAGGACGGTTAGCGAAAAAAAACAAGAATGCAGTTTAATAGCTAGATCAATAGCTAGATCTATTATGAGTTAGTGTTGACACATTTCAAGCCTAAATTTTGACTTTGATTTTTTTATTTTTGGCCTATGGGAGCGACCACTGTGTGTTGGAGGGAGCAGTAACACTTCAAAGTAGCAGCCTATTTCTTTGATACATGCTCCTGTATCATGATAACCTCAAATTGGCTATTATGATGCCGCATCATTCGAGTTCAGTAGGAGGATTATTGCAAAATTATACTTGATCATGGAGCAAGTTGTTCTGCTGAACACGGTCATTATGTAGACGGCAAGAAGCCTTTGTGCTCAACCTAAAATTTTAATAGTGCGTTTTAGCTTCATGATTAAAATGGAGACGTAGTTAATTTACATATGTTGCAATAAATTTTCAACAAAAAATGGTTGTAATATTATGTAGAAAATTAAGGGCGGAATGTAATATTTTTGCTGTAATTATGAAATCATTTGAAATCAAATAAACCTGGAAATAATAACGCACTTTAATTCTAGAGGTAACTCAAAGTTTGTTATAGTATAACAGCATAAATCATGAAACTATTACCTTTGTTTTCGCCTATGAAATGTACCACCCACCCCACTTCCCCCAAAAGAAATTTTGTTCTCAAACGGATTTCATAAATCTTGGCGATTTAATATTTGATTCCGATTGGTTTCAATTTTAGTATAATTGTACAGATATTAATGTTGCCATAAAACTTTTTTATGTTACATTGTATTCGCTTTTTGATGTTTGTTTTCCATTTGAGTTTCCTCGCTGTCCTACAATCAGAAAAAAAATTCCTTAAGTTTTAGGAAAATGAATTTTATTAACTAAAATCTGATTTTCAGGCAATAATTTCCTAAAATATAGGGCATTTTACCTAAAAAGTCAGTTTTTAGGTTAAATTTTTAAGGAATCCTTTACCTTGAAAATATGCCACTTTCCTAAACTTATTATTATTTTAAATATAACAAAAATAAACCAATATTTACAAAGGCTTTATTTTACGTTAAGAATGAATATATTTTATATATTTAAGAATTAAAATTTTATTAAAATTGACAAAAAACAGATCGGAAAAAACCCATATAAATATAAAATTATAAATAATATTTACACACCATTTTAAATTATTAAATAATATTAAATAATTGTTGCTAAAGTTTTTATCCAAAAAATATATTAAATATAACTAATTTATTTTATAATTTTTTAAAAAATTTTATTAAATTTTAAAAGTCTTATCGAAATAATTTAAATTATAAATAAATTTGTAAATGTATTTTATATATAAGATAGTAAAAAAAGAAAGATTTTTTTTATAATTTTTATTTTTAAATAAATTTTTTATAAAATCCGATTTTAACCCACCCCCCCGGTACGTTCGGGAAGGTCCCCAAAAAAATAAATTTCTTTTTCCCCTATAAAGAGCCCCGCCAAAAAATAAAACAAAGACACGGAATAAAAACAAAACAAAATATATATAATAACAACTACCCCATATATTCTATAATATGTGGTGACGACAAAAAGAAAATAAAAAAAAAACGGTTAATTAAAAAAAACCTCCCATCCGAGCTCCCGGAGCTTCTGGCGCGTCACCAAAGATGTGTGTGGCTGGCGTTGTCTGATGGAAGACAAATCGGCCTCTGTTAATCAAGATGTTATCTTCACCATGAGTGCTACATTCAAGCGGTCAGTTGTTGGCAGTTCAAGTCAGGTGAGCGTTTGGCCATGGGGAGCAGCTCATAATGGATGATTGCCTGCCAATCCCCCAAACACACAGAACAACGCTTCCTGGCCGTCAATCAGGCTTGGCCACCGTCTGGGCAGCTTCACCGCTTTTCGACCACGACCGTTTGCGCTTCACGTTGGCGTAAGTGACCAACTTTGTCATCGCCAGTCACCATCCGCTACAACAAACGGGTCGATTTTGTTGCGATTCAAAAGCGATTCGCATGCATCCATACGGGCAAAAATGTTTTTTCCGTAAGTCGTGTGGCACCCATACATCGAACTTCTTTTTGAATCAAGCCTTCAAATGGTTTCCAACGGTTTGAAGACTCATGCCAACTCTTGGCCGATGCTACGGCTGTATGGGTCTCTTTCGATCAATTCAGCGATTTTATCCATTTTCCACGCGGCCTCCCGGCCCGTGGCGCATCTTCAATCACCTCTGGCGAACGCAAACGTTGAAACCATCAAATTTTAGCTGAGATGCATATTTCCGCCTTTCTCGTAGTAGTACTGTAAAAATATGCCGTATTTTCTCTTTATTTTTGCTCCATTTGAACACGAACTTAAAACAAACAAAATAAAACAAAGCGCATAGTAGCAATAACCGTACGACAATCCAGCTAGTACTACGCTGGCTAAATGTGGAAATACCAGTAAACTTTTTGCACAACTTATATATCAAGGTTTTGCAATATAGCAGTGACGGACATCTCGTTTCTTATAAGCTGCCACGACTCCGATAAATAATAAATCTAAACTTGTTCGAATGGGGACACAACCACAAAATCGCTTGATAATTGTTGTAATTTTCAAATTTATAGAATTTATTTGTGAATATGACTGCGAAGAAGCTACATGTTACTACCGATTGAACAAGAAGAATAATATATATAAGGCATATGTTTTACGACACAAACAAAAATCGAAACAAACGGCATCGATTCGTCAAGCTCTACTATCTGCTTTTCATGGTCGTAAAGTTCAATTGAAAAAATACGATTTAAGGTCATCTAATTTTTAGGTCTCATATTACCTAAAAAGCAAATTTATTGACCTTTCTATTACCTAAAAATACGTTTCATGGCACTACATTGCCTAAAATTTTAGGTAACATATTACCTAAAAATCGAATTTATTGCTTAAAATATTTTAGGTAATAGGGGCCTGAATTTAAGTCCATATATTCCTTGGCTGTCATTTTAGGTCATATGGACTTAAAATTCAGGCAATTTTTAACATTTTTAGGTAATGTTTCTTTCTGAGTGTAATAGACAGTCTTGGTTCACACGAGATCTAGTAAATTTGAAACAATTCGAAAAAATTATCAACTAACTTGTCCCGTTATTTTGATACTCGTTCTAGATTTAATGTACTTAACGCACTATGTTATAAAGACTATCTTAACCGTTGCAGGCTTAAATTCGGCGGGCGGGAGGTGGGCTGCTTTTTGTTTGGGGTTCGCGCCAAAAAACTCTCAACGGCCATACATTAGCATCAACAGCCGAGTTGATTTAGCTGTGTCTATTTCAGGCAGTTCAGTGTAAGTGAGTGTGTTTGTATGTATATCTCAATTGTACAGAGATTTCGGAGTCGGTCCACTCGACTGTAACGCTCTTACTTGTTGGTAACGTTTGTGTTCACCTTGAGTCCAATGCTCTCCGTTTCTCCGGATCTCACTGTATATAATTTTCCTTTTTTGAAGCTTTCTTTAATTTAGCTCGATAATTCCTTAAGAAGTATCTCTTCGAGGAACTAAAAACATTTGATCATCAAATTGGGAATATTTGTTTCAATTTTTAATTCAACGTCCACACAATATTTGTGGCATGCCATAAAAAGGATAAAAAATTTTAAATTCGCAATAAATTTCTTTACTTATTGCTTCATTAATAATGAGCACCCCCAGACCCCATTTTTGGGATGTACTTAATCACAACTGATTATTAATTTTGCGGCGCCATATTGTTTCGCGTTCTGATGATTTTTCTCTCCTGGCACCGCCCACTTGCCTCCATCCTTGACATGCAATTATCCATTTATTTCATAATTTCAATAACTTTTCATACACTCGCGTATGCCGGCACAAATAAGCAGCAGGACCTGCACTGGGGGAGGGCATGGACTTGGATGGCTGTGATAGGTGGGTGGTTAGCCTGGGGTTTGGTGGGTGATTCGTTTTTATGTAACTGCCTGCCCGGTGGTTGCTCCTGGATGTTGACGACGAGACGATGATGATGTTGTTACGCCGCTGCTCTCGTGGCAGTAATCCGGAACAAAAAAAAATAGCAACCAAGCAGACCAAGCCTCGCATTCTTATATGAGAAAAATCCCAACGCCAGCTCACAAACACAGGCAAACAAACACACACACTCACACACAACGCGCAGCGGCAAAGCAGCGCTGCCCAAGTCTGCGTCTGTTGCGAATATTGTAAAAATTTTACGGCCACGAACTTTTGAGTTTAGTTGAGTTTGCAACCCGTACGCGTTCGCATGTGCCCCAAAAGAGAGCGCAACTCTTAAACGAAATATTTGCGATTTCAATTCCATTACCAATCCGGGAAAAAACGCGCAATTGCAGGCAATAGACTTTAAAACTTCCGTCGGTTAAAATTTGTGGATTAACTAAGCGAAGATCAAATGAAAGTGAAAGTGAATTTTGATTGACACTTTGATAACAAGTCGCATTATATTGGGATTACGCGTGAATCAGAAGAAGAAACACTAAAGGACTCGATGCATAAAATTGGCTAGTTCTACAGGTTTGTCTTCAATTAATATAACTAATCCAAAATCCAGTGCAGTGATTTTCCGTGGTTTCGGTTCTGTTGTCGGCTAAAAAATCTTACTTAACTCTTTTAGATCTTTAGCTAGCAAGACCACTATCAGCTAGAGTGCCCATCCATGCTCTGACTGGCAGACTGAGCTTTTGAGATATTACCAAATTTTGGTCTACACTATTTTACGTAGTGCTGTATTGTGAACAGGGCACATTCAGCAGATAAATCCGATTAACGATTAGTGATCTACAATTTGTGATTGCCGGTGAGTCTCTGCTGAATGGCATTGATAGCAGGCCTTAAGATATTCTGTGGCTTTAGTAGTATTTATATAAAAAAAAATCTCCGTGAGACAAATAAACTTCAATATTTACAAACACTAACAGAAAACTTTATGTGAAAACTTAAACTAAGTCAGGCTGATCCAGCAGTCGGTAACCAATCATACTTTTTGTTCGATTACTTTTAAGCATTCATAATGCATTCCAACGCTAGGTAAACTCAATCAATCTCAAAATATAAGTCACAATTCCCAAATCGAAATTATCTGCTAAATGGGCCCATCGACTCCAAACAGTTCAAGCTCCTAAAAGATCAAGCTCAAACAGACCATGTTCCAAACAGATCAGTGTACCACTTCTTGTTATATTGCGTGAGCTATAAGCGTACGATTTTATATTCAGGTTAACGAAGCCAAAAATTATTGTTCAATTTTTATACCCTTGCAAAGGGTATTATAATTTTGCCCAGAAGTTTTCAACGCATAGAAATATTCATTTCCGACCCTATAAACTATATATATTTTTGATCAGGGTGACGAGCTGAGTCGATTGAGCTTTGTCCGTCCGTCTGTCTGTCCGTCTGTCTGTTTCTACGCAAACTAGTCCCTCAGTTTTAAAGCTATCGAGCTGAAACTTTGTACAGAGTCTTCTTTTTACTGCACACTGCTAATATATCGAAACCGACCGGATCGGATGACTATATCTTATAGCTGCCATAGGAACTATCGGTCGAAAAGTGGGTTTTAATGAGAAAATTTTTTTTGTTTTTAATGTTAACGTGTCTCACTTTAGCGATTATTAATATTATACGCTTTTATACAGATTTGGAAGTTTTGGTCAAAATCGGATGACTATATCTTATATCTTATAGCTGCCATAGGAACTACCGGTCGAAAAGTGGGTTTTAATGAGAAAAACTTTTTTGTTTGTAATGTTAACGTGTCTTACTTCAGATATTATTAATATTATGCGCTTTTACAAAGATTTGACAGTTTTGGTCAAAATCGTCTTATAACTGTCATAGGAACTATCGGTCGAAAAGTGGGTTTTATTTAGAAAAATTGTTTGTTTTAACTGGCTTCTTAATGATGAATTAAAACATTTGCAAGGGTATAAAAACTTCGGCAAAGACGAAGTTGGCTTCCGCTCGTTTTAATTCAAGTTTGATTTTCAGTTTTCCCAAAGTACCCAAATATTTGGAACGAAGCAACCAAATTTGGATGGAGAATCCTTATACGAGTTTTGTTCAATAAGCATTTAGTTATTCTTTAATATCTACGGGAACAAGCCAAAATAATCCACCGCGGATATAATACATTTAAGACGTTTTTCCAATTCTCAAAGCACTTAAAAAATCCATTTTTTTTACCTTGCTTAACTCTTCCTTCGATGCCGTCCTTTATCGACAATTAATGGGCCTCTTTATTTCTGGGAACAACAAAATGTAACAAATTGCCAGATCGAGAGAATACGGGTGCTGCGGCATTATAATAATGTTGTTTTGAACCGAAACCAGTGCACTGTGTGCCAGAAATCTCATTTTTTGGCCAAAGCTCTGTCATTTCTACACCAGCCTAGCTAGAAAGCTGAAATTTTCGACGAAATGATCTTAAGATATTGAACTCAACGCACATTATTTTTAAAGCAACAAAAATAATTTATTTAAATATTTAAAGCAAAACCGCGCAAAATCGCATATCCACAGCTATAGTACATTATTCAAAGAAAATAATAAGCCATATTGCAAGCTAATTCAGAGGGGTACTTCTGGGTACTCTTAACACAAAGTTGCTAAATGTAAAAATAGCCACAAAATTTTTGATTTTTTCCATTTTTTATGTAAACGCTTTGGAATGGAAACTTCTTGATAATTTTTTTATGGCAATCTAGTGCGAACGGAATAAGAAATCGAATTGCGGCATCTGTTGCTTTTCTAACTTTGACTATAATTTTTTTTTAGCGATATTAAGAAAAAACGAAACTAAGGAGTTTTGTGTTGGTTTTGAAATTTGTTAAGGGGTAGGTGTTGTGAAGGTTTAGTAGAAAAACGGTTGTCCAATATTATCTCTTACGCAGGAAATAGCTATATCGTCTCGGCTGTTGATCTGATAAAATAATTATTTAAAATCATTGCGTCCCTTTACATACATTTGTTTTACTTAGTTTCCCAAACAAAAATTGGGACTTTTGGGCAAAATTTCGGGCTGCTGGCCCAGTGTGCAGTGTAAGCAAAATATACTATAGCTGGCAATACTTAGCTGGACGTTCGGTGGACATGAGTGCCAACGTAACGTCACCCAAAAATCGAAAATCGAATAGACGTAGCCCGTAGCGATTTCACGTACAACAGGCCTTACATTTTCTGTCGCATACTTGAGTTTGGAATGCCCCATAAATTTATAACTTTACCTTGTCTGGGAATTGAGCTCGTTAAAACGAAATTCTCCTTTTTCCATAATTAAGAAAATTCAGTAAAGGGCATCACCGAGATAAACATAGCGCTCAATATAATTGTTCAAATTTAAACAAATAATTTCATAATTCTTATAGAAGTGTCATTCTTTTTCAAATCAAACGGTCTCAAAAATCCACATTTTTGATTTACATAATAAAAATCCGAAATTAGATCCCGACACTCCCACCGAAACGTGATTTGCTGTTTTTCAAAAATAATTTTTGTTCAATTTATGAACAATTCCAAAAATTGTAAAAAAGGGTTATTTAAAAACGCGATTTCTCAGGTTTGGGTTGGGTATGGCAGCTATATGATATATTCGTTCGATCTGCGTGATGTTGACATTTTTGAAATGCTTGATAAATTTTTCAACACCCAAAAAAAAATTTACAAACATTTTTTTAAAACTGACTGTGTGAGAAAGGTTTCCTTAAGGGCATGTTTTTATTTTCATAGCTTCGACTTTTATACTCAGTAACAAAGGTATATTTATGTTTGTTGAAACAGGGAGAAGGAATCATTTCCGAACATATTAAGCGTATATATTCTTGATCAGCATCAACAGCCGAGTAGAAATAGCCATGTCCGTCTGTGCGTCCGTATGAACCAACAGATCTCAGCAATTTTGAAAAGACCACTAAATTGGAGCGCAAAGCAACAACTTTTTTCCAGCGCGCTGGACTTACTTTCAACCGACTTGCGTCGAGAAACGGTAAATATTTTGGTGTGTAAGAGAGAGAAAAACCGAGCTAAAGCGGGCAAAAAGCAAAATACAAAAGCAGAAAAAGATGTAAGAGGACATCTGCTTGCTGACATCTGATCAAGAATGTATTTATGTACTTTATATGTTCGGAAATGATGCCTTCTTCTCTATGACTTTAGTATTCCCTCTCTTCGAGAGGGATGAAGCGACGACTGCTGCTACTGTTCGCTTTTTCTCAATAATTATTTTTTGCTTTTGATTTTCCTGCAGCTTCTGTTTTTATCAAAAGCAGAAGCAAATCAGACGAAATTAAACTTTTTTTAGGCTATATAGCCCCAAGCTATAGCAATGGCCAAGCCAAGCTTCTCTCAATCTCTTGGCGTATGTGCTTATAATTTTGCGCACAAGGGAAAGGGTCCAACAGTTTAACGCCGAGTCCGAACGGCAAAGTTTCGAGAAGCTTTTTCATGGCTTTTTCAGCTGGCTCCAATAACTGCTAAAGGTGACCGGATGTGTAAAAGCTATTTTCTAAAGTACTTATGTTAAGATTTTTAAGCACTGGACAATTATAAGTGGTACACGACCATTTGTTTGACGGAAGTCTTTGGAAATATTCGCTTACGACATCTCACGTCCACAAGCGACTTTTTGACTGCATCGTGCACTAAAAGAAAAACTCAAATTTTCAGCTCGATAGCTTTAAAGGTGAAGGGAAAAGTAGCTCAATCTGGACTCAACTTGTCGCCATGATCAAGAATATATAGTTTATAGGTCCCGAAATGAATATTTCTATGCATTGCAAACTTCTTGGCAAAATTATAATATCCTTTGCAAGAGCATAACAATAGGAAAAACATCATAAAACTATGCATATTGCAGCAATCTTAGATTTTAAGGTTAAAATGGAACACACAAAAAGGGATCAAAGGATTCTGCGCCGCAGAAACAAACAGAAAAAAAACAAACGAACGGCTTTGAGATATAACACAACGTCCGCCAGTTTCTAGCAGCTAAATTTTATGGTTTTCGAATCTTAAAAGGTTGGCCAATTTTATAACAGGGGGAACATAACTATTACTCCAGCTGAATTAATATCACATGGACAATGGCACACAAAAAATAAATACTGACACAACATTAATTTTATCAAAAGAACTCAACAAATTAAAAACATTTAATTTATTAAAAAACGAGAAAGCCAAGCTAACTTCGTTTGTGCCGAAGTTTTTATACCCTTACTAATGTTTTGAAATATCAGAGTTTAAGAACTCTAGCAATAAAATCAACAATTTTTATACTATGTACCAAATGTACCCAGAATTTATTAAGTTTGTGCAAAAAAAAAGTAACAGGGAGAAGGAATCATTTCCGAATGAAGTATATATTTTCTTGATCAGTATCAACAGCCAAGTCGATATGGCCATGTCCGTCTGTACGTCTGTCCGTCCGTCCGTATGAACAAACAGATCTCAGAGATCCCAACTACCAACACCTATTTCATTTCGCAAAGAGAGCGAGAGAGAGAAACTTAGAGATGAGCGCAGCAGCTGCGCTGCATTCAGCTTCTATACCAAGTACAGAGTATGATATAGTCGGGCTTGACCGACTTTCTCACTTGTTCTGTTGTACCTAACTAAAACCTTTTTCCGGATGCAAGGTTGTATGGCCGCCGGATCGAGGTTGTGCTCGTTTATATTTAGTGGTTAGGGACGAAAGATTGGTGGGATCTGCGTGGGTGTGTTGTGTGGGAAAGAGAAAAGGGGAGTATGGTTGTGGGTGAGGGAGTCTTAAGATGTTAGGGGCCTAATCTGAGGGCTCCGGAGCTGGATGGAGGCTTAATATATAGCTTAAAAAGCAACTGTCCGACTTTGACCATTGGGAGTGTGTGGTTGGATTTTAGTGTGGTTTTTCTGGGTTTTTAAGGGCTTTTGTAGTTAGTCTCGTTAAAGTCTCAAACGTGTTGTTTATTGAATCGTTTTAAAAATTTTGCAAATCTGTGCGAAAGCATATAATATTATTGTAGTATTTGCCGTGTTTGGGGGACACTAACATTAAAAACGAAAAAGTTTTTCAAACTAAGATCCTTTTTCCGACCGATGGTTTCTATGGTTTTTGACCAAAACTTGCATATCTGTGTGAAAGCATATTATATTAATAATTGCTGAGTTAGGAGACGTTAACATTAAAAACAAAAAAGTTTTTCAAACTAAGACCCCCTTTTCGACCGATAGTTCCTTTGGCAGCTATAAGATATAGTCATCCGATCCGGTCGGTTCCGACATATTAGCAGTAAAAAGAAGACTCTGTGCGAAGTTTCAGTTCGATAGCTTTAAAGCTGAGAGACGTAGAAACAGGCAGACAGACGGACGGACAAAACTCAGCTCGTCGCCCTGATCAAGAATATATAAATTTAGGTCGTTCTGCGTGCAAACCCTTGCGAGGGTATAAAAAGAATTTTTGGTGGAAACTAATAAATTCATTTCGAACGCCTATGAAAATATTATAAATACAACAAAAAATATTTTTAATTAAGAAATAGAAATTAAAGAGGATGTCCATCACCAGTGCCTAAGATAAAGCTGTATTTTTCTAGAGTTGCTCATTTCAATAGATTAAGAATAGTATACTAAGATTTTAGATGCTTAATACCAAACCTCCTCCACTTACTTATTGTTTGCCCCTTTTATACTCAAATATTCATCAGCGAACTTATCACCCAATTAGGAATCTTCTCTATCTGCAACTTGTTACACCTCAATGCATTTGGTAGCAAATTACTTGCTCCTAATGAACCTCATTTAATTCCGTACAAATAAATCGCAAGGAAATTGCCACAATTCACTTAAATTAATGTACAAACATACCCACTAAACATACAAACAACAAGTTTTTGCATATCCCACATCCGACTTTGGGCAGCCAGCAAATGGGATATTTCACGCACCTGGGAGAGCGACACCAGGCGGACAGACAGACAGACTGACACAACAATAAGGCCACAAACTGTGACAAAGTCAAAGTCTCAATTAGGCTATCATATGGCCACCAATAGAGATGAGAGATGGGAGGTAAAACATTGCAATTAAGCAAATGAATGCACTCGCTGTGAGTGTATGAATGAATGAATGATTCAAATGTGTGCGTGTGTTTGTGCAGCCTTAACCTGTTGTCTGTTTGCTCTACATGCTTCAGCGGACTCCACCAGATTGGGTTTCAGTTAATTGCGGACAATACCCGTAGGTGCAAGTCGTTGACATTTCTCTGCTTTTGCTTATCTCCACAGACGAAGACAACCCAACTTGGACTTGGACTTGGCGACCGTGCCAAATACTAAGCATGTTGCAGAATCCTTCCAAATATCACGCAAATCCCTTGTCACACTTTCTGGCATTGCATAACACACAAGCCAACGCAGCGGGAGGAGGGAGCGGTGTCAGCATCGTGGGTGGAGGAATCCCAGCACATGGTCAACGTCAACCGCAACATGCATTGCCCACAGCTGCTTTGGCTGCTGCTCTGACAGCAGGTCAAAGTTCATACCAAATGGAGCAGCAGCAGCATCATCATCTCCATCATCAACATCATCATCAGCAGCAGCAACTGTCCCACCATAACCCACACCCACCGTCGGCGACACACCCACCCGGAGCCAGCAACCAGGCGCAGTCGCATGCGCAGCTCATTGAGGCAGCAGCAGCGCATTCCTCCCTTGATGTGGGCAAGTCCTTTACAATAGCCGCCATTTTGGGTTTGCAAAGCCAGCGCAAGGACTATAACAATGCCATTAATTTGTCCCTCAATGGCGCCAGTCGAGGTGGAGGTGGCGGTGGCGCCATTGACCATGACAACAATAACAACAACCACAACAGTCAAAGTGTAAATAACTTCAATTGTGATAGCAGTGGCACTCGCTACCTGCCCACTGTTCCCCAGCATGGGCATCCTTCGCCAGGATTTGCCGCTGTGGCCGCCGCTGTGGGTGCAGCGTCAGCACCGTCAGCCCTGCAGAGTCTCCAGCAATTGCATCAGCATCATGCCCAGCAACAGGCCACGCTTAATTTTCAGCGAGAAAAACTCAAGTCGGGTGAGTGGCTTAACTAGCTCCATTTTGGGTTTTAAACCCTTGTGGAGGATGTTATGATCATGTTGTAAATTATCGTGTCTAAAGATTTGAAACTTTTTGAATAGGTGAGGTTTATTAGTTGAAACTGAAGGCTGACTACACTGAGAAAAAAAGACTGGCAGAAGCTTAGAACGATTAGTTAAGAAATAGTTGTTGGCAGGCTCAAGGTCGTGAATATTTTATGTGCTGTATTATACCCTAGGAGAGGGTATAAGAAAGGGTTTTTTCGAAAAAAAAATCAAAGTCGCGTAAAATTTTTTTTTTCAATATTTTCCAATGATCCTACATTAGCTCATAGCTACAGTCCAACAGATTAAAACGTTATTTTTCCCTTTTTGATTTCCCATCACTCAGTCGGCCGGAATAGTGTTGGCACAGTGCATACGTAACTTACCTTCCCCGCGCTATATCACTGAAAGTTCTTATAATTTTGACTTCAAAAAATTTCTAAATTTACTTCAATAGTTACTAAACATATATTAAAAAATTCAAAGTTCTAAGTTTTACCCGCTTTTCAAAAAAATTCCCAAAAAACAGTTAAAAAAATCGGCTGTCACACGGGTCAACCCCCTTAACGCCGAAGCGGCTTCATGGCTAGATACTTCACAGCTGGCGCCAATAGCTGGTAAAGGTGACCGGATGTTTTAAAGCTATTTTCTAAAGAAAGAAAAAGTACTTTTTTATTAGATGTTCCAATGCGGGATCGAACCGATATATTTCGAGATGTCGTCGGCATTAACAATAACACAAGAAAACAAAAAATTTGTATACTTGATACAATGTTTACATACAGAGAGCAACAGCGTCCAATTTGCCAGCAGCGGAGTTTGAAACTGAGTCTATTTTCTTATTACTATGGTCAAACAGGTGTCTGATTACGTGAGCACAATTTTCTGGGTCCGTTTTGTAATTCAGTCTTATGTCGGTCTTCGTGCTAATTATGTGTAACATTTCTAAAGTGAACCGTTTGTTGTATTGTTGTTGCAGTATGCTCACATTTGAGAAATCTGGTGCATGTCTGCTCTCAGCAAACGAATTACACTGCTCGACAAAATGAGAGTCGATTTTCCCCCAATGGACCAAACCAGCTTTTTCTAAAGTAAATTGACCCGCTGATCACGAAAATCACCATATAAACAAATTCTATCGACGCGTTATCGAGATATTATCGATAAACGGTTTTTTCGATTTTTCCAAAAGTTGCCTCCACTTAAACTCTCATAACTTTTTTGTTTTTCAATCGGTTTGAACGCTCTAAACAAATTTTAAAAGAAAATACTTGGCCAAACAGTTTGTTCTCTGACAAAACTGAGCTGGGATCTGTGCTGTTAAAGCTATGGGCTCAAATAAAGAAAAAAAATTATTTTATTTTATTAAATTTCAAAATTTATCGAAATTAAAACGCTTGTAGATTCATAACTTTACAAAATTGTTATGTTTTTTAATTGGACAGTTTAAAATTTTTAATTTACTTTAAAATAAGACCTCACATACAGAAATCGGACAAAAGGTGGATTTTTTATGAATTTTTTGGTGAAATGGACAAAACTATAGTTTTCTTGAGATGCCGCTGGGGCTGTTTTTTCTGTGGCTGTGGGCTGTTTTTGAGTGGTTTTAGTGAGCTCCGGCGTAGAATAATTCTAATAAAACATATTTATTGCAAAATCAATAAAATTTCATTTTAATCACTTTCAAAATATAGGGCACCACTTTTTGCAGCAGAATGCGATTCTTTGAGACTCTCAGATGAGTCCATGACAATAATTATTAAAGCCCCTGTTGCCTTGGTACCTGTGCTTAATTGACATCATTTCCTGGTGAATCCTCTCTCGTTTCTCATCGCTTTCGACACTGAAATTTTCATAAAAGGCGTTAAGGTTCGAGATCAGAAAGTGAAATTTCAGAGACATTGTGAAAACTGTTGATAATTATTTGAATTTGAAAATTTTATATGAAAATTTGAATTAATCTGTAGGAATGACTAGGATCTTTGATTATTGCTCGGCTAGACCCGTGTTACCTGAAAACTAGCCTGAAATACTGAAGATTTCGTATCAATTTTTTCAAGCGAACTCTGGATCTCTTGTTGTACCCTTTAAATCATTAGACTATCAAATACATTATTTTTTTTCTTCTGAAGATTTCTTTTGCGAAATTCTACGGCAATTTACGCATAACAGTTGTGGAACCCCATTAGCACCTTAATTTTTTATTGACAGTTTGAAGTAATTAAATACGTTATTTAAAGCGACTCCATTTTGTTATGTCGTTCGATAGTTTTAACATGCAACCCGTAAACATTGCAAAATAAGTTAACGCTCTTTTTGCATTTCAATTTGGGCCTTTTCTGGACTTAATTTACCAAACGTTCTTAGAAATTAAATTAAGATTAACCATAATTTTTCTAGGGGTAAACACGCCAATAATAATTTTTAACAGCAACTAAGGTTCGGTTTACACTGCGTCCAGTAGCGTCACACTTAAGTGTCAAACCGTCACAGTGTAACGTACGATCAGGGGAACATTAAATTATCTGACTCTTGAGTGTAAGAATCACTTGGTTTTTATAAATGCTGAAGTAATTTGAAAACTTGTCAGTCTGCCCTTTTTCACCAAAACTTGAATAAAAAAGCCATTTCATGTCCGATTTCTGTATGTGAGGTCTTATTTTAAAGTAAATTGAATAGTTTTTACTGTCCAATTAAAAAAACATAACAATTTTGGATAGTTATGAATCTACAAGCGTTTTAATTTCGATAAATTATGAAATTTAGCAAAATTAAATATTTTTTTTCTTTATTTGAGCCCATAGCTCCGACAGCACAGATCCCAGCT
This sequence comes from Lordiphosa stackelbergi, assembly GCA_018904235.1. Lineage (NCBI taxonomy): Eukaryota > Metazoa > Arthropoda > Insecta > Diptera > Drosophilidae > Lordiphosa > Lordiphosa stackelbergi. Next base: position 15,093 of record JAEIFU010001117.1, on the reverse strand, counting down.
CATTTTTGTCAGAGAACAAACTGTTTGGCCAAATGTTTTCTTTAAAAATTAGCTTAGAGCATTCAAACCGATTGAAAAACAAAAAAGTTATGAGAGTTTAAGTGGAGGCAACTTTTGGAAAAATTGAAAAAACCGTTTATCGATAATATCTCGATAACGCGTCGATAGAATTTTTTTATATGGTGATTTTCGTGATCAGCGGGTCAATTTACTTTAGAAAAAGTTGGTTTGGAGGTTTGGGGAAAAATGCTGTCGAGCAGTGTTATAATTCACATAACTTTTCTTAGACAAGACACGCAGAACACCACTAAGGAGGCTGGTTGACTGTATAACGCTATTTCTTAAAATTCCCAATTCAACCATCACATCCCGGCGGACTCATTTTTAATCTCTGTACCGAAGGTACATAGAGTATAATAAGTTTGTGCAAAAGTATGTAACAGGGAGAAGGAATCCTTTCCGACCCTAAAAGGTATATATATTCTTGGTCAGCATCAACAGCCGAGTCGATATAGCCATGTCCGTCTGTCTGTCCGTCCGTCCGTATAAACAAACAGATCTCAGAGATGATAAGAGATAGAGGTTTGCCATGTATGATCAAGTTTATTTTCAATTTTTGACACGCCCCCTCCCGCCCCCCATTTTGGAAAAAACGTCATATCTCGCACAGTTTTTTAGATATATGATTTGTACCTTCTAGAGATAACTAGTCATTAGCAATATGAATCGATTTGGCGAAGAAATAATGAAGATCGGATGAGCGGTACTCAAGTTCACTACCCCCGTCACTGTGCGTCGTTGGTTGTGAAGTGGGTGGTGACCAACGACGCACAATGTTAGAAAGAGAGAGAGAGTGAGACAGAGAGAGGGAGAGAGAGAGAAACTTAGAGATGAGCGCAGCAGCAGCACTGCAATCAGCTCCTAGTTTAGGTACAGAGTATATTATAGTCGGGCTTGACCGACTTTCTTACTTGTTTAATTTGAGCGCATGACAATTTGAACATTCTTTGTTTAAAGCACCAATCAAGACTGTCGGATGAGCGGAATATTCGATATCTGACTCATACTCTAATGCTAGACAAAGCAGATATAAATGCTCGATTTACTTGTCGACGTTGTCGGTCAATTGTTCTGCGTGTGTTAACATCTGTCCGGCGCGCTTGTCTCAGCTCCGCTCAATCCGAAACTCGTGCTTCTTGTGATTGAGAAGAACGCAGTTGCGACATTCTGACACGCGTAATTTCATTTATTTCATGAAATTGTTGATCTGTTCTTGCTGCCCCAACATTCACATGTGTGTTGCTGCACTTGTTTGACGGCCCAAATAGCCACCCCTACGTGTTACTGGCATTGGGCGTATTCAGCAAAACACTCACACAAAATCTCCAATATTGATGGATTGGTTAAATAGAAAATTTCATATGAAAGTCTGTACAAAGGTAGGCTGACCCAGCAATCGTTAACCAATCATACTTTTTGTTCGATTTCTATTCAACAAACATGATTGTCAAATTTTCCAATCCCAATCGTCAATCACTGTATTCAGCAGGTAAAATCGGCAATCATAAATCACAAATCGTAAATCGGAATTACCGCCTATTGACGATGGTTGCTACTGTGAGTTGTGTTGGCCGTCATTCCACATAAAACTTTATTTTATTTTAAATTATCCTCCTACGCGTTTCGGTCGCATTTTAAGCATTTATCAGGACGCCTGCATTTATTTGTTTACATTAATATAAAAACAAACATTACAATGAGTTTTATACATACATATATCACCTGTTCCCCATATCTCCGTCGTTACTTTTGTTAATTTGTAATTTGTCTTATGTCGTCTCATAATATTTCTCGTTTTGTCAATTGCTTGATATTCAGGCATGTTCTCAATTCCACTTCCACGGCAACCTTTCGATAAGTGGATTGATTCATGTTCTCGCAACACCAAAACGAACAAGTTTTTCGTTTTGAAAAGTAATGCTTGTTAGTCGGGTGGAATGAAAAGTAATTGCCAAATTACGCACGCTTACAGTTGCTAGATGTACATAAAGTAAATAAATTTTCTTAATTCTGTGATCAATTTAGAAATTGTTAGTGAAATTTAATTGGCATTCTAAGTCTTTAATTGATTTATAAAGACTTTTCTTTGTTTAATGTGTCCAGATTTTGGCTGTGCAAACAAAAACGAATAGTGAAACATAAAAGTCAGCCTCTCTCATTTCCGACTGTTCCATTTTCGATCGTTTCGCTTGGAATTCTGGTTTCTCTCTTCTCTCTCTAGTGCCATTTTCGCTTGTTCCAGTGGAATACAAAAAGTAAGAGAAGAGCCATTTCATTCGAAATTCAGAACACAAAAACAAAACCGAAGCGGAATTGCGTTCGATTTACTTTTCAAAAAGAAGTGGAATTGAGAACATGCCTGATTATTGTTATTTTCTCCCGCGCTCGCAGCAGCGTACATATAGTTTATTTGGTCCATGTCGTCTTTATGAATACTCAGTTGTTATATACTTTCCAGCAAGATATACTTAACACGGTAGCCGCATACGCTCTCTCACAGCTTCTTATTTAAAATTGTTTATAGAAAAAATACGTCCGCGCAGATGCGTTGCTCACAAGGGTTGTTTACGCGACTGACATTTAATACGGGGCTCCCCAAGAGAGCGCGAAAATGTAATTGAGACTCTTTCTAACACATAGTAAAGCATGACTTCGGCAACATTTGGTGAGAATTGGGGAGTATGTTTGTGCCCCAGGGGCTAAGGCTGGGGAACTCTGATTTAAGAAATAAGCAAAGAGTTGCTTTCCAGTGTCAGTCTTGTTCTCTCTCCCTTTTCTGAGTACAGCACTTTAACAATATTAAAATCATCTGAGTGTCCAGATGTCGCCACGTGTTGCGCTATCGCAATGGTTGTTTTGTGGATTTTCGGTTACCTATATGCTCTGCTATCCTAGTCGCAAGCGCTCGCTTTGTCATCCCAACATATACGCCGTCGAAGGCCTCTCCTTCTTTTCCCTTGAATGCTATTTCGTGGGCTTTGTATGCGCACTTTAGATTTGAATGTTGTTTCGGTATTATTTTTTGCAATTGTCCGTTTGCATGTTAATTTGTCCACATATGTCTTTGTTTGGGTAGTGTTCGTTATTAGTCTTTCAATCAGCTGGTCCGGGTAACTATTTAACATGATATTCTAGTTCTGCTTTTTGTTATGTTTTAAATTTGAAATGTTTTTCAAATTCATAGAATATCATGGGTCATGTGTCGAACAGTGTGAAGGCAGCCTTATGTATATTTGTACTTTGCTGTGATTGTGTGGGATATTGGCTGATTGGATAAAAAACGATTTTCCGATATTAAAGTAATTTACAAAATATCCACAACGCAGATGACGCATGAGTCAATTCAAAAAAATGTTCTGCAGAGGGAAATCCAAATCTCCTAGCGTTACGAAGTATAGTAAAAACCTGCAGAACACCCCAATTTAAACATATTTCTATAAGATCGTTCAAACCGTTTCGTTGCTCATTTTGTCAAATCATGTAATTTCGTAGCAGAAACGTAGGAAAAAATGTTGGGGAGACACTAGATTTTTTCTATACATATATAGATTACTCATACCCACACATTACCAAATACTATTTTGTACAATAAAATCTGTTGTAGATTTCAATCGTTGTCATAATTTATAATCAAAAAATAGAGAAATCAGAGATTAAAACCGTAACCGAAACCGTAACCCGTAACCGCTAAAAACACTTTAAAAATTGAAACCGAAACCGTAACCATAACCGAAAAATTTTTTTTTTTATAACCGTAACCGTATAACCTTTATTTACATAAACAAATAACCGAAACAAATATTTGGGTTAATTTCGGTTTTTCCCCTTACTAATAAAAATTTCGATTTTCGTACAATGAACATTTTACATACATATGAATATATTTACTAAATTTTTCTGTTACTTATACATATATGTACAATGTCAAGGGCACTTTCATGGATGCATTTATGTTGGGTTGAGGTATAAGCAGTGTCCTTTCTTTTAGCCTGCGGGAGCAGAACTTGACCACTAAGACATAATGCTATAGCGACAACCAAAAGCGCATCGGAAGATTAGAATTAGCACATTAAACCAGAGGCAATATTCATAGCCACAGCCAGCTCCATTGACTGGAGGCGGCTCTACTCGCTGGGCGTATTAGCTTAATACGGATTTAAAAGTAGCTGGTAGGTGACGACAACAGTAGCGATGGTAGCTACGGAAGCTACCCCGGAGGAGACACTACCATAATAGGCGGTGGAGACTGCAAAGGCTTAGGGCTGTTTGTCAGTAGGCTGTGGCGGCTACGGGGTTTTACATAAAAATATAAAAACAAAAATTCGGGTGTCCATATTCGACGGACCCATCTGGCAACGCCATAACTTTTGACAGAGATGTCAGATCGCTTAATGACATACCGCGTTTGTAAGCGTGCAGTCCAAGCAGATTTTTACCATGGAACAATACACGACACGCGAGCGGGTTTTTACCGAAATAGTTGAAATTTACATTCAACAGAACAAGTCAATTGTGAAAACTCAACGTGCTTTTAAAAATTAAAAATTAAGCCCATTTCACATTGAATGGGACCGTAAATAAGCAAAATTGCCGTATTTACGCCACTGAAAATCCTTAGGAGATTCAAGAAGTGCCTCTTCATGACGAAAAAGTCACAGTTTGGTGCGGCGTTAGTGCGAAAACGGTCATTGGGCCGTTTTTCTTCCAAAATGAAAATGGCCATGCTGTTACCATCAACCAGGAGCGTTATCGCGACATGATGACCAATTTTGTGATGCCACTTATTCGTCGAAAGCGTATGAGGCAGTTCTGGTTTTAACAAGACGGCGCTCCACCGCACACAAGTCGCATAACAATCGATTTTCTGAAGAAATTGTTTCCGGGCCGTTTGATGTCGAAAAGTGGTGATTTGGACTGGCCACCGCGTTCGCCCGATTTGACGCCGCCTGACTTCTTCTTGTGGGGATATTTGAAGTCAAAGGTTTACGTTAACAAGCCAAGGACCGTAGAAGAGCTCAAGGACAACATTCGTGAAGAAATAGCCGCTATTCCGGCCGAAATGTTGGCGAAATCGATGGAAAATGCTGCAAAAAGGGCACAATACGCCATCAACGCCAGGGGGCCTTTGAGAGATATCATATTCAAAAATTGATGTAAATAAATCTACTTGGAACAAATTAAATGATTAAGATTGCCAACCGCCAAATTTTTTGATATTTTTTTCTTTGATTTTTTAAAAAAATATAAAATTTTTTTATATTAAAATTAAAATTAATAAAAAAATATTTTTTTAAATTTTTTATAAAAAACAATATTTTAAATTTTTAATAATTAATATAAAAACCTTATTTATATACATATACTACTTTTTACTACAACCACTTTATATATTTTTTAATCTATTACTTCTCTTTAAAAAAAATTAAAATTAATAAAAAAAAAGATAATTTCTTTTAAATATTTTTATAAAAAAAAATCATATTTAACTATTTTTAAAAAAAAACATAACATAAAGAACATGCAAAAATGTTTGTAAAATAAAATGTTTGTAATGTTAAACTTTAAAATATAGGTTAAAGGTGCAAATTTGCTATAAATTGGAGCTTAGTAGAATTACTCAATAAATGAAATTTCAAATGGGGCCGGACTTTTGGCTACAAGATTGCAAAGTGATATTTCATACTAATGAGCATAACCGTAACCGTAACCGAAACCCGAAACAGAATTAGCTAAATAACCGTAACCAGTACCGTAACCGATATCCCACAACCGTAATATAACCGTAACCGGAAAAAAGCGATCGGCCAAAACAGTAACCGTAACCCAAACCGTTATTCGTTCGGGTTTTAATCTCTGATAGAAATTTAACAATTTAATTTTCGTTTTTAACAATTTAAGCCGAGTGATTTCCCAAATTGAGCAATAGATGGCGGTTGGTAGCTATACGATATATTCCTACGATTTGTATGAAACTCCCGATAATTGTGTGAAACCGGATAATATTCATAGCTGGAAAGTAAAAAAACTCTACCATTAAAAACAAAAAAGTTGTTCTCACTAGAACTAATATTTCGACCTTAGGCAGCTAAATGCTATAGTCATCCGATTGGAATCAAACTTGGCAGAATTGTGTTTAAAAATATAGTATAGCTGGCTCTAGGTCCGAAAAAGTTGTGTTTGTTCACAACTAAAAACAACTTATGCATTATTGTACACCAAAAATGAGCTGGTTGCCTATACGGTAGCGTTTCATCATTCTCCCGAGTGATTCTTCAGTAGGCTTATCGCTGGAGAACACATCCTTCACCTGTCCTACCATACAATCAATGCTTTAATCGGTTGGGAGCCTCAAAAACAATGAAAATAAAAATAGGACAAGCTACCATGTCTTAAACTTTTTGGTGTAAATAAGCTTAAGCTTTAGCTCAAAGTTCTAAGTTCAAAAGCTACAGCTCTTGATCTTTTGTATGGCAGCAAAACTACATACAATAGTTGTCAGATTTTAATCAAACTTGGTGGAATTATGTAAAAGCATAGAAAACTTATAAATACGAAGTTTGCATTAGGAGGAGTTTATAAATAGACGGTTTGCATTGAAACCAAAAAGTGTTTTTCACCAAAACTAGTTTTTTTACCATGGTTTTTATGGCAGCTATATGCTATAGTCATCCGATCCGGCCGAAAGACTTTGTGCAAACTAATAAAAAAAAAAAAAAATTTTTAAAAATAAAAAAAAAAAACAAAAAAAAAATATTTTGTTTGCTTATTATGTGATAGGAGATACTGTACGAAAATATAAATAACAGAAGCAATAACAAGTAACGAGTGTTTTGTTTTCAGAAATTGTTCAAAAAATGGTAAATATCTTCGCTGAAATTTTTTTGCAAAGCTAATAGATAGTACTATTCGAAGATTTAATGAAAGGATCAAACAAGTTCGAGGGTGTCCCAGAAATCAAGTCTAAAGTTAGTCCAAATGCGTTTTTATTTTAGTCTTTTGATTAGAATTACCAAGAATCCACATGTGGCGCAGAATTTTTAAGAACAGAACAAGCTGGAAAAGTGGTGGAATTTCGAAGCCTTGTGTTAGGTGTGCCTTAAAATGCTATTGATTCTATAGTTGTAGACACGGGATTGTACTCTATCGAATCCGAAACAGAGTCTGCAAAATAATGTTAAGTGATTTGGTTTATATTAAAAATCCACCTTAAATATTCATTTTTATTTCTCAACAGACTCGCACAAGAAAAGCTCACTGAAGAACAAACGAGTTCGCACAATCTTCACCCCCGAGCAACTGGAATGCCTGGAGGCGGAGTTTGAGCGACAACAGTATATGGTGGGTCCGGAGCGTCTTTATTTGGCACACACCCTGAAGCTTACAGAGGCCCAGGTCAAAGTTTGGTTTCAAAATCGTCGCATCAAATGGCGTAAGCACCATTTGGAGCTGACGCAACAGCGTCTGGCCCTCATAAGGCAGACCCAATTGCCAGGCGCAGCGGCGGCAGCAGCAGCAGCGGCTATAGTATCATCAGCATCAGCCACCACAACAAATTCGGCCGCCTCCACAGATCTAACTGCCGCCTCGCCCAGCTTACAGGAAGGCGAAGATGACAATGAGGATAGCAAGCAATCGCTCTCGCTGCCGCTGCGGCAAATGAGTCGTGCGCCGTCTCCCTCCGAATCGGATTTGTCCATATGCAATGATTCGCTAGATGGAGATAGTCTGATGGATGGTAGCGAAGAGGCCTAAAGTGTATGAATATTTGTGGCAAAGTTTGCCAATTTCTGTAAATATAGCCAAATAAATATGTTTAATATTAGTTTTGACATTTGGAAAATGGTTTTTTTCTTTAAATTTGGTAGGGTAAGTAAGGAAAGCAAATTGGAAGAAAAGCGAAAGAGTCTATTTAGGAAACACAAACTCCTCCTTATTTCGTCTACTTTCAGTTTTTCGATATTTATAATTTAATATTAAAAATTTAATTATCACAATAAAAAACGCTTAAAAGTTATTGCTGCAAAGCAGCACGAGCGATGCGATCATGACAGGACAGATGCACCACCTGTCCATTGGGATAGCGCACAAATGCTGTCTGGCTGGCAAATCGTTTCTTGCACTCCGGACACACACTGGATTCGTTCAACTCAAAGCTGATTTGTTTCTGCTCCTCGAGCAAGTCCTGCAAGCGTTTGTTCTCCGCTTCCAAAAGTCCTTGCATCATCTGGCGCTGATGCTTTGCCGCCTGCTGTGTGCGTATGACTTTCTCCAAATAATTCTGCAGCTCAAACATGGGCAGATCATCGGGCAAATACTGGAAGAAGTAATCAAAAATTAACCAAAACTTTTAGTATTGAATTTTCAAACTTACTTGAAATATCTCAGTGGGATCAATTTTAACTGCATAAGCATTGAGCAGCTCCAAGGCCACCTGCCGATTGGGTTTAACAAAATCTGGATGCAATTGTACACCCTCATAGGGTGGCTGAGGGAGAGGATTTAGTACGGTTTTGACTAAAATGTGAAATATATTCGAATCATGTTCATAATTGGCCTCGGCATATGCTCTAGCCTTGGGTACATCGCCCAGGACTTGTATGTAGATGGCTATAACTTTCTCGTGTTTTTTGAGGCGACCTAGAATGAGAGCACGCTCTTCCAGCAACATATTAGTAGGGAAATCTTCCAAGACTCGATCTGGAGAATAGTTATTGGACTCATCCAGCATTTTATAGAGCTTCAAACGCAGCGGTGGTAAGTCAGGCACATTTTCTCTAGAAAAATCAAAGAGGATAAATCAAGTAAGTGGTATAAAACCCAGACAAACTCACCCCTTCTCTTGTTGAGTCATCAGACGCTGCACTTGCTCACGATACTGCTTGAGTAAAGCATTATGGCGCAATGTATTGCTGTCTCCCCACTCATTTATCACATGCTCCAAATAAGGAATGATGAGAGCCTTATGTTTGCTCACTAAAAAGTCCAAAACCTTGGCCCGGGGCAGCGATTCCACCTCAATGAGTTCATCTGTGAATATAGACAGACCCTCCTCGGGGTTTTCCCTCAGCACCCAATCGGCAAACTCAAAGATCAGAGGCAAATGATCCGATCCCAGCTCTTGTAGATAACGTATGGTACGCTTTCTGCCCTGCAGCACAGATCCTGGAATGTCCGCCTGCTCTTGGAGCAGCTTTAAGGCCTCCTTATGCTTGCCCTTCATTTGGTAGAGTATAATTAACTCCGAGATTTTGTTGTGTTTCTTCAAGGTCTTCTCCGACTCTTCCAAATGGCATTGATTGAGACGCAGCAGAGGAGCCACCAGGGAATCATTTGTCTGTAGATAGCACTTAAGCAGGGTGGTGTCTATTATCTCTAACAGAGATTTGGAACTGCTTTTGGTATCACGCAGCTTGACCACCTCACGCTGTCGAGCCAAGGCAAGGAATTCAATCAAAGCCAGGTAGGCATTCTCCAAGTCGCGATCCTCCAGCTGCGGCACACTGGCCGAGGGCACAACGGGGGCATCTTCTGTTGCAGCTGTTTTGAGTTCAGGCACCAATTTGGGAAACAAACGAATTACATCATAAGGATCAATGGCCGCCTTCTCAAACTCTTTCATGGCGGCAGAGAATTCTTTCCCAGTGAACAACTCCTTGGCATAGAGCATGTGAATCTGACGAATGGTTTGGGCCTTATCCTCCGCCGGTTCCTCGGAGATGTGCTGCAAAAGTGGATTAGTTTTAGTTAGAGGCAGAGATTAAAACCCGAACGAATAACGGTTTGGGTTACGGTTACTGTTTTGGCGGATCGCTTTTTTCCGGTTACGGTTATATTACGGTTGTGGGATATCGGTTACGGTTATTTAGCTAATTCTGTTTCGGGTTTCGGTTACGGTTACGGTTATGCTCATTAGTATGAAATATCACTTTGCAATCTTGGCCAAACAAGTGGGGCCCCACGAGATATCATTTTTATTAAACTAACTTTAGTGCCCCAATTATATACACAGCATGTGCCCTTTTATCTTCGCCTATTTCAAAGTTAAACATTACAAGTTTTGTCCCAAAGAAAAAACTCCTGGCTTCCCAAAATTTTCGGTTTAAATTTAAATGGTCCACCTATAACGGGGCGGCCATATTCAACGGACCCATCTGGCAACGCCATAACTTTTGACAGAGATGTCAGATCGCTTAATGACATACCGCGTTTCAGCGCGTCAGGCAGAGATTTTTCCATGGAACAATACACGGTTACCATCAACCAGAGCGTTATCGCGACATGATGACCAATTTTGTGATGCCAATTATCCGTCGAAAGCGTATGAGGCAGTTCTGGTTTCAACAAGACGGCGCTCCACCGCACACAAGTCGCATAACAATCGATTTTCTGGAAGAAATTGTTTCCGGGCCGTTTGATGTCGAAAAGTGGTGATTTGGACTGGCCACCGCGTTCGCCCGATTTGACGCCGCCTGACTTCTTCTTGTGGGGATATTTGAAGTCAAAGGTTTACGTTAACAAGCCAAGGACCGTAGAAGAGCTCAAGGACAACATTCGTGAAGAAATAGCCGCTATTCCGGCCGAAATGTTGGCGAACTCGATGGAAAATGCTGCAAAAAGGGCACAATACGCCATCAACGCCAGAGGCGGCCATTTGAGAGATATCATATTCAAAAATTGATGTAAACAAATCTACTTGGAACAAATTAAATGATTAAGATTGCCAACCGCCAAATTTTTATTTTTTTCTTTGATTTAAAAAAAAAAAACATGGGTCCGTCGAATATGGGCAACCCTGTATAAATAAGCAGAAAAATTTAGTAAATAAATTCATATGTATGTAAAATGTTCATTGTACGAAAATCGAAATTTTTACTAGTAGAGGAAAAACCGAAATTAACCCATATATTTGTTTCGGTTACGGTACTGATAACCGGTTATGTAAATAAAGGTAATACGGTTACGGTTATAAAAAAAAAATTATAATTGTCTTAATTCACCCAATATATGCAAAAAGCAAAATATTTCTATTCATCAAGAATTTTCGAAAAAGATGCGAATATGTATTTAGATTGTTTCAAAAAGGCATCAGCTGTGAAAAGTATCTCCAAAGGAAGAACGTTGGAATATGGGTTGAAGTATTACGACCGATCGATGAAAATCCGGTGGAATATTTGAATTAATTTTGATTAACCGCTATTCTTTACTTGACAACAGTTTGAGCAAAGATTCATTTTAATCGATTCTTTGCATGTTTTAACTGCCGTCAATACTGCAACTCTGACACTCAGTAGGACTCTTTAGACTCCAGAACTTCAGATATCATCAGCCGGTGCTCACGTCGCCGATGTGATTGAATTGTTACTTGAAACAAGAAAAAATTAATCATCTTTGAATGTAATTTTTGAAAAAATCAGGAAAGTTGCAGACGAAATGTCACTTGAGATGAAAATTCCCCATTTTTATAATCGTCAAAAAAAGCGCAACAGCTAACGCACCGAGGATATCACGCTTTTTAAAACCCCTCTTGTTAAATATTTATATGCAAAACACTATACTAAGAAAATCGAAACGAACAACAATTTCATCGATAAACCGCGAATTATAAAGAATAATTAACAACAGTCGATGCGGTCATCCATGGGTTGCTTTTAATGAAGTTTTTCAACAGCTTTTGGCAGCTTTTGTACTAAAAAAATAAGTGAATTCTTTTCATCAAATGTCAAAAAAATATGAAGAAATTACAACTAAACCACAAAAGCTTAAATGCAATATCATTTTCAAATTCATAAAGCTAACCAAATTAATGTGCAAATATGGTCTAAGTGACGTGTACGACGTTCTTTATTTAAAATTATGATATTGTAATAAAGGTAAAACTTTAAAATATGCCCTACACATCCTGCAAAGTGTTTATTGTATGAACAGTTTGTGGATACTCACTTATAAATTCTTTCTCACGCCCGATTTAAAAAAAAAACAGCCTGCGGCGCTTTTTCTTTTTCTAATTTCACCTCCAAACTAGGGATTAAAACCAAAACGAATTTCGGGTTCGCTCAAGGCATGTATAATATATTGGCGAAAACCTTTTTATACTCTGTACCAAAGGTACACAGAGTAATTAAGTTTGTATGTTACATGATCGATTTTCCGAAGAAATAATAGAGACCGGATGAGCGGTTCTCAACTGATGAGCAAAATAGACCAGAAAACCAGTGAAAATGTTACAGTCTTTGTTTACGGAAACCGCTTGTGAAATCTGGACTTGAAGAATTGTTATTGCTCTTTTTTTGAGTCGTAATGTAGCAATTCGCCCTTCTCATTTCGACAGAGCCTTTCAATGTTTTGTGTCTGGGAGTAAGTTTGTGAAATTAAATCTCAACTTTTGTTAACTCTTGTTGATTTTTTTTCTCAGTCTGCTCCAGCATTTTAAAATTGTTTGAAAACTATGCAGGAAATTAGGGGTTAAATTCAATATTTCGGCTGTAATTATGAAATAAATTGAAATCAAAAAAGTTATCAAAGTCACTTAGACCACATACAGCAATTTGTATTTTGCTACTGGTCTGCTTTATGAACCTGGAAATGATAATGCAGTTGAACTCTAGAGGCAAGCCAAAAATTGTTTAAAAAATGACAAAAAAATTTTAAAAACAGGTTATTTGTAGCATATCGACTTTTTTTATATCAGATTATCCGGTGACGCACTATGATGTTTTTAAATTATATTCTAGGACAAAGATCTACCTATTCCAAAAGGCACAATAAGATCCGAACAATCTTGGTGATCTTCAGTGCCCTTAGCCCCCTAAACAAATCCCTGGATCCGCCACTGCGGTTACGGTTTTAACCTCTGGTTAGAGGAAATATTCTTTAGGGTTCAACTTACGGTCAGCTCAATGGCCAATTGAAATTTCTTTTGCTGAAGCAATTGTTGCCGCTGGCTGGGTATATCCACCAGTCGTATGCACCACAATTCAGAAGTGGCGGCTGCAAAAATGGTGCCCCTCTGGGAACGCACTAGAAACTTGGTCTTTTGCAGCTCTGGAATGGTTTGAACCAAAGTATTCTTCCCCACCAGACTGCGCACCTCCAGGGCATTGTGTACACGTCCCACAGCATAAGGTTCATCCCAGACTGTTACAGAACGATGAATAAGTATCCCTCAACAAAATCTCACACAGCTTACCCAAATCTAGCAGCGCCTGCGTCCATTGTAATGGAGCCAATGCCGTTTTCTGTTCAATACCCACCTCAGCTGGCACATCCTTGCCCTTGTATTGACTGGGATCAACCATCAGCAAATAGTCATCCTTGGACATGCCTAGCATATGGTTGCGCATCAGACAAATGCAAGGATCCCTACTGGTGGTGGAGGAAGTAAGAAACAAAGCATGCTTCTCTGGTGGACTGGTGGAGATCTGTAAGAGTACAAATCATTAGTGAAGAATGCCACATCACAATGTCAACTTACATCATAAAGCACATATTCATCCTTGCATCCCACACACACTGCATGTCCTGCCCATCGTAAAGTACGGGGCACATCTGCAAGCTCTATGGCCAGCTGCAAAGAGGTTAGCTTATGTTGCTTCCAGAAGAAGAACACCAAACGTTTGCGTATGGCACAGCAGAGCCTTATAAAAGTGGCCACCTCTCCAGTGGTGGACTTTTTAGAGTCCACATCCATGGTAAACAGTGTGCAACCTTTTGTTTCTGGTGAAACATGCATCAGGGCGAAGCTGCTCTCCATGCGGCTGATGTCGCATACATGAATCATCTGATCCGTCAATACAAACAGCAGCTTCTCCTCTAAATATAAATATATCACAAAGATATACAAAATTGTTAATGCTCCGCTCCAATTAGCTACCTGCTATCACCTCCATCTGGGTAATGGGCTTGCGGCTGAAGTTCTTGTTGAACATCCGCATATCCACGCCCGTGTCCACATCCACGGAATACATAATGAGCTGGCCACTGCGTGTGCCGAGCACCACATAATTGCCATAGGCTGCAATAGCCTCAATTTGTACGCCCTGCTTTAATATGGAGTGCACCTGGTAGGCTTCGTGCATTTTTATCCACAATAATTCTGCCCACTGTGCGTGATGTATCGATATCAAGCAATCGATATTTCTGCTCACTCTGCCCATTTTCAGTATTAGTTCCTTTACCGCGTGCGGTCACACTGCTCACTTAGCGAGGCAAAATTGTCACATTTCCTTACATCAAAATCTGACAAAATTGTAAGTTTCACTCAATTCAAACGTTAAAATTTGGGTCACAAAATGTGCCTGTAATCAAACCCTAACTATATTTTGTGTCTAACGGTTCAATATTGTCATTAGAGTCGGACAGCAGCAAACATAAGCCAACTCTCATCGTCGACGATTAAGAAGAAGCAGCAGCAAAAGCAAAATGCCCAAGAATAAAGGAAAAGGTGGCAAAAATCGTCGTCGTGGTAAGAACGAGAATGAATTCGAGAAGCGTGAGCTGATCTTCAAGGAGGATCAACAGGAATACGCACAGGTGACCAAAATGCTGGGCAATGGTCGCCTGGAGGCAATGTGCTTTGATGGCGTCAAACGTCTGTGTCACATTCGGGGGAAACTTCGCAAGAAGGTGAGTAAGAGAGACAGAGCGTGAGAGTGGGAGTGCACTCTCTCTCTTTGTCTGTGCTCTCTAAAAACATATTTGCGTTGGCATTGATTATTTATATTGCTTGCATTTTTTGCACATGTTTGTGGGGGAATTGTTTTGTTTTAAAAGCTTGATGAGGATTTTATTATTATATTCCACTCTCTCTTTGTTATAATTTAGTTCCACATTGTGTGTCCGCTTAGGCTTCATGCAGGTGCCTCTGCTTAATTTAAGTCGTTTACCTGCGAAAGGTTAGGGGTTGCATTCTATTGTTTTGATTTATACCTGAATTGTACACGAAATTTGCAAAATTGTCAAGTTTTGACGATTTTTAAGATTCCTCAAACCGTCCTTTAAAAATGTTTAATAAAGATGAAGGCAGATAAGAAAACT